>AWOL01S0073769.1:7934-24025 GCA_000715115.1 Nicotiana otophora | reverse complement strand
TCTGCCGCGTCCGCAGACCTCGGAGTCCCCTTCTACTCTTTCTCATGTCCATTATCTTCTGTAGTTTTTCCTGGTAGACTCTGATATATAGAAACACTAGATTTTTCCTTCTGTAGTTTGTGATTCACGATGTTCCGGATTTTTGAGATTTGTNCACATATTTTTCGTGTGCAGATCCAGGTGCACCTTATTAGCCGCACTATCAGTGAGTCGGGACAGCTTTGGAGACTTCAAGGTATATCTGCCGCGTCCGCAGACCTCGGAGTCCCCTTCTACTCTTTCTCATGTCCATTATCTTCTGTAGTTTTTCCTGGTAGACTCTGATATATAGAAACACTAGATTTTTCCTTCTGTAGTTTGTGATTCACGATGTTCCGGATTTTTGAGATTTGTTGTGTATTTTTGAACGGTTAAGTGTTAAAATTATGTTTTCATTTCATTATTCCGCAAATGTTAGGCTTACCTAGTCGTAGAGACTAGGTGCCGTTACGACATTATACGGAGGGGAAATTTGGGTGGTGACATGTATATTATTATTGTTTTGATTTATTAAAAGGCGAGATCCTTTCGTGGGTCAATATGCCTAGTAAATTGGATAATAATATACATTGGCGAAGTAATAGTTAGTTGATGGAATCTATGTCTCGGGGTAAAGATTGATGATACACCTTTATGAAAGTTTATAAGTTTTCATGTGTAAACCCGACCGGTGGATTTTGTATCCGACACATGAAATAAGTTGAGCGAAAGTCTAAAGGAAATAATCAATAAATTAAATCGTCAGTAATTTAATTTAATTGATTAGTATCTGAATCTTAACATGAGGAGTTAAATAAGATTTAGTGGATGAATTTCGAAATTGAATAAGGAGTGCAATTATGAATTTTTAGTTGAATAATTTGTAACTAATTATGGTGGATATTAATTTCAAAAATTAAAAATTAATTCCATAATTGGAAGCCTTGTTAATTAAATTCTGTGGTCCCTGCTGTGCCTAAATAATAAAAAATAAAGGAATCATTTTTCTAGTGTAAAGGAAAGCCTAACAGGTTTTGGAAAAGGGTTTTAACCCTTAAAACTTGTACTATAAATACATAAGGTTTTCTACCTAGAGAAGAGAAAGATGGAGGTCAAATTTCAGCCTCTTTTTCCTTGAAATTTCGCCCACACGAAATTGCTATTTTTGGATATTATTTGGGTAACACGGTAGAAGGCCATGGGACTAGAGGATGATCTCGTGAGCAGTTTTTGCTCATGCTTGAAGGTATTCTCGCGATCGTGATCACGCTGCAAGAGATAAGTATCGATTTTATGTTTGATTAAATCTATGCTTGTGTATTGTCTATATTTCATGCAAGTGATCTCGGCTATTTGTTTCCGCTGTTTATACATGTGTTTCATCAATTGGTATCAAAACCTGCTTGCATCTAACTAGATAACATGATATGTATTTGTATATGTGTTCGATTATATACATGAATATGTTGTTTTTAACCTAAGTTCGGTTTTATCAAATTTGTTTGATTATTTGTTGAGTTGTTGTCAATAGTGGCAGTATAGAGTTATTGTTATGCATGAGAATGTATGTTTAAGGTTTTCTTAAATTGAAATACAACTCAATAACAATGACAATTTGTAAAATTTTAGTGGCGGTGGCAGCCACTGACTTTGGATGTAATAGCAGCCGATGGACAATAATGGTTGAACTTAGATAGGCCGCCGATGTATTGCCTTTATTGGCGGAGCAGTGGTATTCAACACCAATTTGTATATAAACACTATTAGGAAAAATCAAACGGGTTGGTTAATCGGCTTGGGCAACCCATTATAACCCTTCCATGTTTGATTTTGATAGAAAACCAAGAATAATGGGAACGATATTAAGGTATCTGGGCGGCGGCTGAATGGTAAAATTGCCTAGTGGGTATCAACCTATTGTTGTCGGTAATTTCAAAAATGCCTTTTCTTGTGATTAAGACTTTTAAAATCAAAGAATGATCTTTTTTTACGAAACTTTAGGTTTCTGCTTTCGACCATCGCCCTCAGAAGTGTTTAGCCAATTTAATCTTCTCTTTGTTGAATAATTATATGGGCATATCTTCTTTGCTCGAGTGTATATAATATTATAAATTAAGATTTTATGATTAATAAATAGGTACCACTTAAGTGGTTTATTTATTTAGAATCATTGAAAATTCTTAATAGTTTTATACATATGCAATTATGTCAATACATGAATTGAGAGTTATGATTAATAAATTGGATCCACTAAAGTGATTAATTTATTTGATGTCATTGAATATTCTCAATGGTACCATGTATGCGTTGTCCCGGATAAGTGTGTCTTAGTAGTGGAGTTTTTATCTACCAAAAGAAAAGGGATTTACCATTAAGTACGGGTAATACTAAATTTATACATGAGAAGAGACAATAAGAATTTTACTCGAAAGGATGAAAAGTAGTATCTTGCATTCTCATGTGTATAAAAAGGGAGAAATATTTGATGTAAGAGGCGATTTTATATACCTTACACAAAAGGAAGGACATAATGTATATGTTGTGCTCATGGAATAATTATAAGGGGAAAGAAAGTATGATCATATCTATTTTAATCCATGAAAATGCCTAAAACAGTTATTCTCCGAATTTGGTCATAAATTTGGAGGTTATGATTTTGACGAACTCCAATTGACCTTAAATTTGAAAGGTCCATCGAAAATGACTTGGTGAGAAACACTCACTGCTATGCAATGAATCGCATTGTTTTCTGGTATTTCGAGATCTTTTAGATGGGGTTTTAAGCAGTTTATTGAATTAAATAAACTTTAAATATGAAAAGCTATTATTTATATATCGGTTTTATTTGTGTTAAATGTGGAACATAATTATACATGATGATTTAAATTAATATGATATATGAAAATAATGTAAATCACATTGATTGAATCTTAAATTCGCCTAAAACAAACTTATTCGAATTTGGTCTAGTTTTGGTGATCATCATCTCCAATTGACTTGAAATTTGGTGGGTTCATCGGAAACGGCCTTATAAGAAATATTCACATGCAGTGAATTATGTCGTATTTCGGCAGTTCAGGGTCATTTAGATGGGTATTTCTTTTGGCAGTTTACGGGATTAAAATATGATTTAGATATGAAAAGTCGTTCCTTTTATGTCGGTCTTATTTTGTTAAATCTTGAACATGATGACGCATGTTTATTTTACATGAACTGATATATGGTTGGAATGTATGCCATGTTTTAAATTCCTAAAAATGCTTAGATGATAGCTTTTCAAATTTGGTTGTTGTTTTGAAGATCATGACTTTTATGATCTCCAATTGACCTGAAATTTGGTAAGTCTATCGAAAAAACTCAGTAAATAATACTTGATGTATGCAGTGAATAACATTGATCTAGTGTTTCATGACTGTCTAGATGGATTTTTGACAATTTTGTGAATTTTGGAACTTAATCCTTAGAGAAACTTTCGTGGTTGTGATCAAGTGGTGATAGGAATTAACCCCTATGGTCTCCACTATTTACTTATAGCGAGATAATAAATTTACGCGTCAACTTTAGGTCTTCCTCCATATCGAATAAATTTATTATGAACTTACTGAGTATAATTACTAGTAGTCGATAATATGTATTGACTCTCCATATGAGTTTACACGTTGAATCAATTTTGTAATTGTAAAGCAACCATGATTAAGTGGTGATAGAAATATATTTCTATAATTTTTCATTATTTATTTCAAGTGAGTGTAAATTTACGCGTTGACTTTAGGTCTTCTTCCATATCGGATAAATTTATTATAAGCTCACTATGTGAAATACTAGTAATTGATATCGTGTACTTACTCTCCATCTGAGTATACATGTTGGATCAATGAAATTAGAGCTATTAATTATGATGTTTACTTGACTTAAATTAACTGTATACTCTCTATTTGAGTTGGGTCTATTTTAACTTATTTTAGTGAATAATCTGGCATTATATATGTATGTTGCATGAGTAGTTCTTTTCCTATCGAAATTTGCTATTCAAGATGCATGAATACATATATGTGTAGTGTGTTTAAAATTTTCAAATTAAATGGTTATATACAATTGACCGAAAATAATAGAATACTCTCCATCTGAGTTGGTTCTATTTATTTTTGGATTGTATAATTCTTGCATTATATAATATACTTTGCATGAATGGTTCTTTTCCCATCAAAATTTATTATTCGAGATGCATGTATGTATATAAATATTGAATGCAGTCTGAATTTTATTATTCAGTGTTTTGACTTATTATGATCTATTTAATATTTTTATCTCAACTCCACAATGACTTTATGCAATTTTTCGTATTACTTGTCAAAATTTTCTTTTGATAGTGATAAGACATTAATTTAAAAGATGCAATATATGTACCTATTGTTAGAAGGAATTTAATTTCGATTTCTGGGCAAAATAAAAGATGGATATTTGTTTTAGTTTTCGAATAACTCTTGAGTTATTGAGCTTGATAAACATTTGATCTCTTGTGGTACATGAATGCATGACCTTGTTATTGTATATTAATGTCTCTCCTGAATAGAACAATATTAGTCTACCTCATAAGAGAATATGTTCTTTAAAATTGAGTAAAACTTATCTGTGCACTTTTGTCTAAGTCATATTAATCTGGATAGGATTTCAAGTTGGTCAAGGATGGACCTTGAGTTTTATTGAAAGTAGAGGCACTACCAACTTGTGGATACTGTTTGGAAGGAAATTTGACTAAAGGATGTTTCCCTTCAAAAGGAAATAAAGCTAGGGATAAGCTAGAATGAATCCCTTATGATTTGTTTGGTTAAATGAACATGCTGGTAAGAGAGAGTTTTGAGTATTTTTGTGACATTCATAAATGATTACTCAAAATATTAATATATTTATTTGATGCGCCGTAAGTCTTAATGATTTAAGTAATTTAAGGTTTTTAAGACTTGAAAAGGAGGAGCATCAAGGAAATATATTAAGTTACTGCAATTTGATTGTAGTGGCGAGCACCTCTCTAAAGAATTCTTTTGTTACTTATCAGAATAAGGGATTACATCTCAATTGTCTACACCGTAAACTCCATAATATAGTGGTGTGGTAGAAAGAAGTAAGTCTCTTTTGGACATGGATAGATTAATGAAGTGTTATTCAGATTTGCCTTATTCGTTTTTGGAATATTTCCTAGAAACTACAAATTACATTATGAATTTAGTTACTTCTAAGTTAGTACATGTGACATCTATAGAACTGTGGACTGAATGTAAGCTCAGTCTGTGGCATGTTCAGATATAGGATTGTCCAACACATGTGCTGAAAGGAAAAGCAGATATGTAAGTTGGAACTAAGAATGGATATGTGCATGTTTATTGAATATTCAAGAAAATGAATGGAGGTTTATTTTATTGTCCTAAAGAAAATAAGGCAATTGTTAAAACAAATAAATTTTTTTAGATAAGGATTGTTCAATAAACCATGTTCCTAGAAGTAAACTATTTTACAGGAACTAGGCAAAGAAATAACAAGATGTTCAAGGACATCAAAATCCACACGTCGGAACTGACGTTCCATTGCATTTAAGTAGTGGGAGAACGTTAATAGACAGAATATGCCTTTGTCGAGTGGGAGTGATATTTGAACAGTGAACACTATAGTAAGAAGTAGCTAATATTTCTGTGATGACCCAAAATGTCATCTTTAAATTTAATAAGTAATTCTGTGTTCTAAGACCTTAAAAAGTACCATTTATCATTCCTCGACTTGCGTGCGCAGTCCGTAAAATTTTATGGAAAGTTTTCATGTGAAAAATGGATTAAAATGTGAAATAGAGCTTTAAAACTCAACTGAGTTGACTTTGGTCAACATTTTTAGCAAACGGACCCGGATCAGTATTTTGACAGTTACGGTAGCTCCGTATCGTGATTTGGGACTTGGGCGTATGCCTGGAATTTAATTTGGAGGTCCCTAGCTCAAGTTATGACCATTTAGCGGAACTAGCAATTTAAAGGTTAAAAACTTCCAAGTTTGACAACGGGGTTGACTTTTTGATATCGGAGCCGGGATCCGATTCTGAAAATTGGAATAGCTCCATTATATCATATATGACTTGTGTGCCAAATTTGAAGTCATTCCGGATTCATTTAATATGTTTTGGCACGAGATTTGCAAATGGAAAAATTTAAACTCAAAGTTCGAATCGGGGTGTGAATTATAATTTTGATGTTGTTTGGCGTGAATTGAAACCCCGAGTAAGTCCGTATTATGTTATTAGACTTGTTGGTATATTCGGATGAGGTCCTGAGTACCCCGAGCGTGATTTGAATCGAAATCGGAACAAGAATTGGACTTAAGCCAATTCTGAAAATTTCTGCCTCTCATGTAATCGCACCTGCGAGGGTCTTGGCCACAGGTGGCGGAATTGCATAGATGCGGGACTGGGCTGGCCTGGGAACTTCGCAGGTGCGGCCATTTTGCGCAGAAGCGGATGTCGCAGGTGCGACAGGAATGTCCGCAGATGCGGAACTTCACCTGGCAGCCTGGCATCGCAAATGCGAGCCTTGTCTCGTAAATGTGAGTCCTCAAATGCGGAACTTTTATCTGCATATGCAAAAATGACTGGGCAGAGCCCATAAATTCGGAAGTCGCCATTTTCCCTCATTTTTGAGTTTCAAGTCTCGGATTTGGGCAATTTCAAGGGGGATTTTCACGATTTTGAATTAGATAAGTGTTCTATAATCAAAAGTGATTATATTTCACAAATCCATGCCTATATTCATTATTTATTTCGGATTTAGATGGAAGAAATTGAAATTTTTGTAAAACTTTCTAAAAAATAAAAATTTAGATTTGAAGGTCCATTTGACATCGAAATTGGATAATTTTTGTATGGTTGAACTCGTAGCAAAACGGATGTTCGGATTTCGCGAGTTTTTCCGGGATTTGAGATGTGGGTCCCACTGTCGAATGTTTTAATGAATTTCGGATTTTAATCCGAAAAATTAGTTAATTCATATGAAATTAATTCCTATGATTCGTATTGAGTATATTGAATTATTTATGAATAGATTTGAAACTTTTGGAGATGAATTTAAAAGAAAAAGTTGTGGTTGAGTAATTGATTTGAATTTGCAAAGCGAGGTAAGTGTCGTGGTTAACCTTGACTTGAGGGAATATAACTCTTAAATTAATTGTTATGTGAATTGCATGTGAACAACGTATAGGCAAGGTGACGAGTGCCTATACGTCATCAAATTAATTGTTTGCATAATTATTTGAAAATCCTAAATTTATTTTAATACACGAATTAATTGTTATAATGATTGTTTCTCTCCTACTCTTTGCCAAATATTAAATTTTTGTAATAATTGCTACATGCTTATTTGAATTATGTGCACTAACTGCTACTTGACATTTAGCATATTAAATATTAAACTGTTTATTTTCTCCCTCATTTTTAAAATAAAATTGTTATTGCCATTGTTTGTTCATAAATAAATTATAATTATTGTGTGGCTTGATGCTTAATAGTTTCTCATTGGACGTGGTATTTATTGGAGTAATTTTTATTTACATTATGAGCGGTTTAAAGTTATATATATTGGGCGAACGGGTTGCAAGCCGCAACGAAAATGGAAGTAAATATATCTATATTGGGGGATCGGATTGCATGCCGCAATAGACTTATTTAAAAGTTAATATTGGGGGATCGGATTGCACGCCACAACAGACTTATTTAAAAGTCTATATATATACTTGATTGAAATAAATATATGACAGAATTGATTAAAATGAATATATTGGAGGAGCGGGTTGCACGCCGCAACAGAACTGAATGTGAATATATTGTGAGAGCGGGTTGCACGCTGCAACAGAATTGATGGAAATGATAATTGGTTATGACTGCTGAGTTGGCTTCAATTATTATAAATGAGTTACCTGATTTATTTCTATTATTGTTATTGTTACTAATATTGCGTACAGGTAATGCAAGTGACCCGTCTTAGCCTCGTCACTACTTCGTTGAGGTTAGGCTCAACACTTACCAGTACATGGGGTCGGTTGTACTGATACTACACTCTGCACTTCTTGTACAGATTTCAGAGTTTGTTCCAGCGGCGTGCCATAGACTTGCTCGGATTTTAGCTACTCAGAGGAGACTTGAGGTATAACTACACGACGTTCGCAGTTCTGAAGTCTCCATCTAATTTACTTTAGCTGTGTGTTTGTTTCCTTACAACTTTATTTTATTCAGACCTTTATTTGTATTTATTCTAGAAGCTCGTGCACTTGTGACACCAATTCTAGGATGGTATTTAGACACCTTTATTTTTATGGGTTATTTCACTATATTTTAAACTTTGCTTTCGCATTTGTTTCTTTGATTATTAATAATTTAAAGATTGTTTAAAAACTGGTTAATATTATTCTAACGTTGTCTTGCCTAGCAAGTGAAATGTTAGGCGCCATCACGGTCTGAAGGTGGAAATTTTGGGTCGTGATAATTTCAATACCGTAAGGTAATGAAGGCAATATTGCTAGTACTTCGTCGTAGTGGGAGAATATTAAGGAAAATCATAGTTTGGTGTACACGCTTGGGATATTTTCGGTAAGAGGATCCCTGAAGAGTTTAATACCAAACTAGATAGTTACGACAAAGCATTACTGGACAAATATTGCATCAGAAATAATTTGGCAAGATTCTTTAATAAAACCTTATTTGGTGAAGATTTTTAATAGTCATGTAAAAGAATGCATGAGAAAGTTGTAGATGCATGGTTATGAGTCTAAGTGGGAGATTGTTGGGGCATATACTATTAACCATGCGTTTAGATATAGTATATTCTAACAATTGTCATGGTTAAAAGTCTAAGTGGGAGATTGTTTGGATATATACTATTAACCGTGTGTTTGGTTTAGATATAGTATTTATTATAAAATAATTATTTATTCAGTTTTAATAAAGTTTTAAATAGATCATATATTAGTCAGTACCCTTTGCTTATATAGTAGATGATTTAGTGTATAGAGTTTATCTTATACACGAAAGATTAAATCATCGGTTCTTATAATTATAAAGTTTGAGTTCACAATCTAATAATGGAATTGGACAAACTATCATGAATGATTGTAGCACAGGATTAATTATAATTTATCTTGATTATGTGAATGGTTTAATTCCAACTTCTTGTGCTAGTATATTTTGTATGTATTGAACGGACCAAGTAGAGATACGTATTTTATACCGACTTAATAAAATAAACTCTCTAGCCATTAAATGTACTTATACTCTTAATCTTGATATAATTATTATTAGCTGTGTATATTATTATTGTTTTGATTTATTAAAAGGCGAGATCCTTTCGTGGGTCAATATGCCCGGTAAATTTGATAATAATATACATTGGTGAAGTAATAGTTAGTTGATGGAATCCATGTCTCGTTTTAGAGATTAATGATACACCTTTACGAAAGCTTATAAGTTTTCATATGTAAACCCGGCCAGTGGATTTTGTATCCGACACATGAAATAAGTTGAGCGAAAGTCTAAAGGAAATAATCAATAAATTAAATCTTCAGTAATTTAATTTAATTGATTAGTATCTGAATCTTAACATGGGGAGTTAAATAAGATTTAATGAATGAATTTCGAAATTGAATAAAGAGTGCGATTGCGAATTTTTAATGGGATAATTTATAATTAATTATGGTGGACATTAATTTCAACAATTAGAAATTAATTCCATAATTGGAAGCCTTGTTAATTAAATTCTGTGGTCTCTGTTGTGCCTAAATAATAGGAAATAAAGGAATCCTTTTTTCTGGTGGAAAGGAAAGCCTAACAGGTTTTGAAAAAGGGTTTTAACCCTTAAAACTTGTGCTATAAATACATATGGTTTTCCACCTAGAGAAGAGAGAGATGGTGGCCGAATTTCAGCCTCTTTTTCCTTGAAATTTCACCCACACAAAATTACTACTTTTAGATATTATTTTGGTAACACAGTAGAAGACTATGGGACTGGAGGATGATTTCGTGAACGGTTTTTGCTCATGCTTGAAGGTATTCTCGCGATCGCGGTCACGCTGCAAGAAATAAGTATCGATTTTATGTTTGATTAAATCTATGTTTGTGTGTTGTCTATATTTCATGCAAGTGATGTTGGCTATTTACTTCCGCTGTTTATACCTGTTTTCCACCGTACTTATGGGGAGGATGGTCACTTTTGCTCTATCCCAAGCAAGTTGGTGTAGCTACATGAATTGTAATTGTCCGTGTCACTTCATTTAATCTTATCTTAGCCTAATATGATTGAAAATTAGTAATCTCTTAACAAAACGAAGCAACTTTTAGCGAACATTGAACCAAAAGTAAATGTATTAGCATGATTAAAATTTAACCCACATTAGGTGATATCAACAAGTATGTATTCTTTATAAATATACAATTAGGAGAAGAATGACTGGCACCAACAAAGTTTGTGAGTAATTATTTCTTGGGGATGTATGTATTAAAGGTTGGTTTTCATGTAATAGTAGTTTTCTGGCCGAGGCTATCTTTAATACTTCCTCCGTTACCATTTATTTGTCATGATCGCTTTTCTATAGTCGATTGGACTAATGTTTGAAGCTAAATTAAATTAGGTTATCTTAATATTCAATAATTAAAATTTAGATACTCAAAAATGACTCGAAAAGTATTATTCCATCTGTTTCAATTTAGATGAGGTAGTTTGACTCGGCACGGAGTTTAAGAAAAAAGATGAAAACTTTTGAAATTTACGGTATTAAAAACTTAAGGGGTAAAAGCTTTTAATCCTAAACTTTTAAAATTTGCGGTCTAGTATCAAAGCACAATAAATAACTTGTCAACTAGTATGACGATCTCAGGTAAAAGGAAACTCTTACATTACATTCTTCAAGAGAATATCCTATTGACAACTTATGGTAAGTCTAACAATTAGGAATTATCCAACGAATCGGTCCAATGATCATATCTCTATATGCATCATCTATCTATGTGATTTAATTAATGAGATCAACTAATCTTTATCTCATAAAGACGATCACATAAATATTGATCTAATCATATTACTAATATCCAAATTAATAATCTTACGATCAAGAAAAAATTTAGATTAAATTGTAAGAGACTTTGCTCTCATTATCGTGATCTCTATCACGATAACGAATCTCAAAATTTAATCAAGTACCTTATTAAATTAAAGCAATTAATAACTATGATAAAAGAATATCAAATACCATATATATTTATATCAAATAACGTTCACAAAAATATATTCAAATCATCAAATATGAGATTTGATCTAGGGCATATCTACTATATCCCTAACAGTTCAATGGTACAAACAGAAATTCGAACAACACAAACCACAACCAATAAACTTGATAGTTGTATTCCTCAACAGAAATTACAAGGAACTGAATGCTTAAAAGGAAAATTACTGGAAATTGACATAGAAGAAGGAGATGAGAGACTAGAAGAAGGGGATGGGAATTACAGACTTTACATAAAAAATTGCCTGCCTAATACACTATTCTTCCTGTTATTTATACTAAACCTTGCACCAGTCCGCTTCATGCCTTTCTCCCCTTGCCTTGCACCACAAAATACGCTAACTTATTTGAAGACCGCCTCACGCGTTTGCTTCTCCTCAAAACAGACTGATGTGGAATCACATGGGCCTTTGCTGAATCAGCGTCAACATCAGCATCCACGTTCGTTGTATCATTTACAACAGTACTCTCCTCCTGGAAAAGAACCTTGTCCTCAAGGTTCTGTGACAAGGACTCAACTGGTTGAGCAAAATCAGACAGGTCTAGGGGCGTAATCTGGGACTCAGGTGTGCCAAAGTAGCGTTTGAGTATTGAGATATGGAACAC
Source organism: Nicotiana otophora (assembly GCA_000715115.1). Lineage (NCBI taxonomy): Eukaryota > Viridiplantae > Streptophyta > Magnoliopsida > Solanales > Solanaceae > Nicotiana > Nicotiana otophora. The sequence goes on along the minus strand of AWOL01S0073769.1, from coordinate 12,097 downwards.
GAGGTGTATACGGGCAGCGTCAGGAAGTTGGAGCTTGTAGTCCACCTCGCCAATGCGCTTGACCACTCTGAAGGGACCAAAATAACGACGGCCTAGCTTTGGATGTTGGTGATTGCGCACTGTATTTTGGCGATATGGTTTGAGTTTTACAAAGACCCAATCATCAGGAACAAAGGTGAGTTCCGTGCGATGTTTGTCAGCCACCTTCTTCATACGAATTTGAGCCTTCATTAGATTTTGCTTGAGAAGTTCAATGACCTCATTTCAGTCAACCATACACGCCTCAACCAAATCATTAGTACTGCTCCCCAAAATATATCTTGCAATTTTAGGTGGTTTCCTTCCATAGAGGGTCTGGAATGGCATCATACCAGCTGAAGACTGAAAAGAAGTATTGTACCAATACTCGGCCTACGGTAGCATGGTCACTCACCGATGAGGAGCATCAACTACGAAGCAGCCCAGGTACTGCTCGACCCACTTGTTCAATGCCTCTGACTGTCCATCAGTCTGAGGGTGATAAGCCATACTCATAGTAAGTGTTGTGCCCTGCTGCATGTTAAGTTCCTTCCAGAAAGAATGAAGGAAGTGTGGATCTTGATCAGAGACAATTGTTCTAGGCGGTCCATGAAGGCGTATTACATCCACAATAAAGGCTTGTGCGACTGTATGAGTTGAAAATGTGGAACTTAGAGGAATGAAATGGCCATACTTCATTAACCTATCCACCACAGTCATGATGGTGGACTTCCTCTTCACATGCGGAAGGCAGGTAATAAAATTCATGGCTATGTCCTCAAAGGCCAAGTCCGGAATGGGAAAGGGCTATAATAGACTTGCTGGTGAGTGTGTGGTGTCCTTCATGTGCTGTCAAACCTGACAAGCAGCAACAAAACTTTGTACATCCTTGCACATTTGATTCCAGAAGAAGTTCGACGCTATACGATGATAAGTCCGGGCAATGTCGGTATCTCCCCTAAGTGCAGTATTGTGGAACTCAGCCAACAGAACTTGGCGTAGCGGAGAAGCAGAAGGTATCACTATTCTTCCTCGGTAGAACAAGATGCCATCACGAAAAGCATATCCATCAAGTGTCTCAGGTTGCTCTGCCAGTCCCTTTTGCAAGTGTAGTAACTCAGGATCACTTTTATTCAAGGCCCGTAGGTCATGCTCAAGTTCATAATGCTGGGACGATATAATGAATAGGGCAGCCTCTGGTGCGCGAGATAAAGAATCTGCAGTGTGGTTCAGTCGTCCAGGGCGATAAACAATCTGAAAATCATATCCCACTAACTTTGTAAGCCACTTCTGTTGCTCCGGGGTTTGAATGGTTTGATTAGTCAGGCTCCGCAAGGACTGCTGATCAGTATAAATGGTGAACCTCTTACCAAGCAAATATTGTCGCCATTTTCCTACTGCTTGCGTAATGGAATACATTTCGCGATGATAAGTGGAGGCTCATTGCATTCGAGTGCTCAATTTCTGACTAAAATAAGCAATGGGGTGTCCATATTGTGACAAGACAGCCCCTATGCCTTGCCCCAAAGCATCTGTTTCAAGATCAAATTCCTTGGGGAAATCTGGCAAGGTCAGTACTGGTGTGGCACTGAGTTTGGCCTTTAATGTTTCAAAAGCAGCTTGCACGGAGATGCTCCACACAAATGCGCCCTTCCTTAATAAATCTGTTAGTGGCCCTGCTATAGCAGCATAGTTATGGATAAAACGCCTGTAATATCCCCGCAAGACCAAGAAACCTGTGCACCTCTTTGACATTCTTGGGCATGGGCCACTACTGAATAACGACTATCTTACTGGGATCTACACTCAGTCCCCTGCTAGACAGAACGTGCCCAAGATACTCCACTTTGGTCTGTCCAAACAGACACTTAGCTCATTTGGCAACCAATTGGTGTAGACGCAACAACGATAAAACTGAATGTAGATGTTCCAAATGAGCCTTCCATGATGGACTGTAGATCAAGATGTCGTCGAAACAGACGAGGACAAATTTGCGGAGGTGTAGACGAAATATTTCATTCATCGTAGCTTGGAAAGTGAAGGGTGCATTAGAAAGGCCAAAAGGCATTACTAAGAACTCGTAATGGCCTTCATGTATGCGAAACACAGTCTTGGCCACATCTTCAGGTTGTACCCTGATCTGGTGATACCCAGATAGCAGATCCAGCTTGGAAAAATAAATCGCTCCATTAAATTCATCAAAAAGCTCATCAATCGTTGGTATATGGAACCTATCCCTTACAGTTATTGCATTAAGAGCCCGATAATCGATGCAAAATCTCCAGGTTCCATCCTTCTTGCGGACTAGGAGAACCAGAGAAGAGAAAGGACTAGTGCTCACCCGTATTACTCCATCTTTGAGCATATCTGACACCAATTGTTCCATAACATACTTCTGAAAGTAGGGATACCTATATGGTTTGACATTGATCGGACCAGCCGCGGGATCCAAGTGTATCGCATGGTCCTGTGGCCTGCTAGGAGGCAACCCATGAGGCTTCTGGAAGACATCACAAAATGAATCTAAGAGATGGTGCAGTTCAGGGGGCAACGACTTTGCCAGTGGTGGTGCTGGCACCATCTGATTAACAGTGGAAGTAGGAACATCTGATGGTACCACTTGTAAACAAAAATATAAGGAAATAGCATATGTAGCTGCGTACCGCCTCAAACTATGCAGTTGAACTGGTTGTGCTTCTACCGGATACTCATCCTTCCAACTGATAATGGCTCCATTGAGCGTTTATTCAAATAGACGATATATGAGCACCTAATTTTTGACTATATTTGAATTTTTATCACCTTCTACTATGTAAATATTTTCAGAAATTTAATATATATTTTTTAGCTTTGATATATATATAGGGTGAATATTAATAATAATTTAAAAGGTCAATTATTAATAGTAGTATTATTTTTATCTTAATTTTTAAATACAATGAATTAAAAACAGAAAATAAATAAAAATTAATTATTATTTTTAAAAAAAACAAATTTCGAATGGGAATTAAAAAATAGGAAAAGTAAAAATATAAAATTAAAAAGTAAAAGTAAAAGTAGGTGGAAATTATTTAATAAAAAAGTAAAAGAAAGTGAAAAATTAAAAATATAAAATAAAAGAATGTGGAAATTTAAGAAATTGAAAAGTAAAAGAAAGTTGAAATTAAAAAATAAAAGTAAGGGTAGCTACACATATTTTTTTTTAAAAAGTAAAATAAGTGAGAAATAAAAAAAAAGAAAATTAAAATAAGTGGAAAATAAAAAAAGAAAAGTATAAAAGTGGGAATTTAAATATAATAAAAGTAAAAAAAGCAAGAAATTAAAAAATAAAAGTAAAGAAAAGTGGGGAATTGTTTTTTTTTTTTTTAAAAAAAATGGAAAGTGGAAATTCTTTTTAATTAAAAATAAAAATAAAACAAATCAGAAAATTCCGAAATTATTTTCTATAAATAGAAGAGAAATGTGAGGAAAAAAATAAGGGAGAGAAGAAAAAAAAGTGGGAGAAGGGAATTGAGAGAAATTTATTTTCTTCTTTTAGAATAAGGGAATTTCTACTTGTATCATTCTTTCGAAAGAACCAGTAGCTTCACCACCCAAAAACAACCTTTAAACCTCCATAGAACAACCCTTTTAATACCATAAACTACCATCCAAACCCAGTCGAAACAGTGAGGTTTTTAGTTTAAGATTCAAAGTTGTAAACCTGTAAAGATTCAAATTCAACTTTTGAGGTCCACTTCTTATCTTGTTTTGACTAATGATATGACTTGCTTCTTTTTCTTTTGGTGTTCTTTGGCGTTCATTTATATCTTGAATGAATGAAATTATTCTCTGTTAATAAACATGCCAATTTTTAAGTTTCCTCTTTGTATATTTATTTTAGTTCATTAGCATGTTCTCTTAAAAAAGGGTTCATCCATGAATGATTTAATGAAATTTGCTAATTGATAAGTGAGTTGTGATTGTTCATAAAAAAAAACAATTTCTTATTCAAATGGAAGCTCCAGAAATGTTATGTCTCTATTTGGTTATTTAGTCCTTCATGTGTTAATAAATGAGCTTTAGTAGTTCCATCTTTGTTTTAAATTAAGCTGTCAATTGTCTAAAGTATAGAGTTAAGTTGTTAAACAAGTTTAACTAGAATT
>AWOL01S0073760.1:2273-13368 GCA_000715115.1 Nicotiana otophora | reverse complement strand
TCACCCACAGATACTCAATATCACGCCTCTTAAGATCAACATAAGACTTTTGTCTATCTGAAGTAATTTTTAAGCGATCCCTGATGATTTTTACCTTATCTTCAGTTTGTTGCACAATCTCAGGCCCCACCAATTTTCTTTCACCAACCTCGTTCCAACAAAGAGGTGTTCTATATTTTCTCCCATATAAAGGTTCATAAGGAGGCATGCCTATACTTGATTGGTAACTATTATTGTAAGCAAATTCTATCAGGGCTAAGTATTTATCCCAACTACCCTCAAACTTAATAATGCTGGCTCGAAGCATATCCTCCAAGATTTGTATTACCCTCTCAGACTAGCCATCTGTTTGTGGATGGAAAGTAGTAATACAATTCAACCTGGAACCCAAAGCTTCTTGCAAGTTAGACCAAAATCTGGATGTAAACCTTGGATCTCTATCAGACACAATAGAAACAGGGATTCCATGCAGCCTCACAATCTCTTTAATGTATAATTCTGCCAAACGTTCCAGTGAGTAGTCCATTCTGATTGCCAAGAAATGAACACTCTTAGTTAGTCTATCTATAATGACCCAAATCGCATCATGATTCCTTTGAGTGCGTGGAAGTCCAGAAACAAAATCCATCGTTATCCTTTCCTACTTTCACTCAAGTATTGACAAGGGTTGCAGTAGACTAGCTGGGACTTGATGTTCAGCTTTTATTTGTTGACAAACCAAGCATTTAGAAATGAACTCTGCAATGCCTTTATTCATACCACTCTACTAGTAGTGCTCCTTGATGGTCCGGTATATTTTAGTACCTCCAGGATACATTGCATAAGGTGAATTATGTGCTTGAATCAAGATTTCCTTCCTCAATTCACCATAATTAGGAACACAAAACCTATTTTTATAAAATAAGGTACCATTTTTCTTCAATGTAAAATCTGATTCTCTTGCATTTTGGACTTCTTCAACCCGTTTCACAAGCTTCTCATCTAACTTCTGCGCTTCTTGGACCTGCTCAAGTAAGACTGGCTTGACTTGCAAATTAGAAATGATAGAACCATTAGAATTAAATTAAATACAAGCTTTTATGGCTCTTAATTCAAGAAGTAAAGGCAAAAGACTTAAAGTTAAACTTGCAAGGGAATTGTGATGCAATGCATCTGCAACCACATTGGCTTTACCAGGATGATAATCAATCGCGCAATCATAATATTTGATGAGTTCAAGCCATCTACATTGTCTCAAGTTTAACTCTTTTTGTGTGCCCATATACTTAAAACTCTTATGATCTGTAAATATATGACACTTCTCCCCGTATAAGTAATGCCCCCAAATTTTTAAGGCAAAAATAATGGCAGCAAGTTCAAGATCGTGAGTGGAATAATTCAACTAATGTGATTTCAAATTTTGAGAGGCATAAGAAATTATTTTCCCTTCTTGCATCAAAACTCAACCCAAGCCACGGTGAGATGCATCACTGTATATCACATAGTTTTTCCCTTCAGGTGACAAAGAAAGTATTAGAGCTTGTGTCAATAAGGATTTGAGCTTTTAAAAGATCTCTTGACATTTGTCATCCCACACAAACTTGGCGTCTTTCCCCAAAAGTTTGGTTAAAAGAGAAGTTATAATAGAGAAGCCCTTCACGAACCTCCTATAGTATCCTGCTAAACCCAAGAAACTTCTGATCTCAGTTGGATTTTTAGGGGGTTTCCATTCAACAATAGCTTGAATCTTACTTGGATCAACCTTCACACCTTCAACTGATACAATATGCCCCAAAAAAACTACTTCACTCAGCCAAAATTCACATTTGGAAAGCTTCACGTAGAGTTGCCTCTCCTTCAGAATTTGCATGATAATTCGGAGATGTTTATCATCATCTACTCTATTTTTGGAATAGACTAAAATGTCATCAATAAAGACCACAACAAATTGATCAAGGTAAGGCTTGAATACACGGATCATTAGATCCATAAATTCAGCAGGAGCATTTGTCAAACCAAATGGCATTATCAAAAATTCATAATGTCCATACCTGGTCCTAAAAGCAGTTTTAGAAACATCTTGCTCCATCACTCGCAACTGATAATATCCAGACCTCAAGTCAATTTTTGAGAGCAAGCTGGCACCCTTCAGTAGGTCAAACAAGTCACCGATTCTAGGACATGGGTATTTGTTCTTTATTGTTACCTTGTTCAGGTGTCGGTAATCAATGCAAAGCCTAAAAGTGCCATCTTTCTTTTTCACAAATAAAACAGGATCTCCCCAAAGCGAAATACTGAGACGGATAAAACCTTTCTCAAGAAGTTCTTGCAATTAAGCCTCCAGCTCTTTTAATTCAGCTGAAGCCATTCTATAAGGAGCGGTAGAAATAGGAGTAGTTCTAGGGACAAACTCTATAGGAAATTCAATCACCCTTTCTGGAGGCAACCCAGGAAGAACATAGGGAAATACATTAGGAAAGTCACACACAGTTGGTATGTCCTCAAGACTTGGACTCCCCAAATCGTGTATCGACTGTATGACCAAGATAGGCATCACAACCTTGACGAATCATCTTCACTGCCAAGACCGCATAAATAATATTAGATGTCAATGATATTTCTCTTTGAACTACTATGCGTGAATATGCAGGAGTTCTAAAAGCCACTTGCTTCAACCTATAATAATCCAATGCATGGTGCCTATGGAGCCAATCCATACCAACAATAACATCATAGTCCTGGAAGGTCATTTCAAGCAAGTCTGCAGGGAAGACTAGATTTTGAATCATGAATGGACAATCTCGATAAATCCTATTAACAACAGCATGATGCCCTAATGGACTCGTGATGAGCACATCAAAATCAAGTCTCACAGATTTAACAGTATTAGGAATTGCAAGTGATGAGCAAACATAAGAGTGCGAAGATCTATGATCAACTAATGTAAAAACAGATATGCCAAATAAGTGAAATTGACCAACAACCACGTCTGGGCCATCTTGGTCATTCTTCTGTCTCGTAGCATAGACTCGTGCAGTGCCTCTCGACCCAATACCCTGATTAGCTCCACCTGAACCCGCTGCTTGCATATTTCTAGGTTTTGCACCGCCATTAGCTTGAGAAGAAGTAGTGACAGGCTTTTGAATTGAGCCCTCTGTATGTGTAGAAGAAAAAGGATTAGGATTAGGAAAATCCTTCACTTTATGATCCAAACTTCCACAAGTAAAACAAGCACCAGAAGCTCTTCTACAGGCACCATAGTGATTCTTCCTGCACTGTGCACAAGTAGGTGTATAAGTTTTGCCTTGGCCATAACTTGGAGTACTAGCATTAGAGAAATTTAGCGTATTCTGCTTATGATATGATGACTTCTGTGCACTTTCAGACTTAGAATAGTCAAACTTTCCCTTCTTGGATAGACCGCCATAATCTGAATTACCCGTCCTAAATTTGTTTTCTCTCCTACTAGCTTCTTCCTTGTCAATTCTTTCCCAAGTAAGAGCAGCCGAAACTAGCTTGGAAAAATCTTCAAGTTGCAAGATTGCCACAGATTTTCGGATTGAACCATTCAAACCTTCTTCAAATATTCTGCACTTGTCTCTTTCATCATCAATAATACCTCCAGCATAGCGAGAAAGCTTGAGAAATTTTTGTTGATACTCTGCAATAGACATACTCCCTTGTCTTAAATTCAGAAATTCTTTTTTTCTTAGCATCACAATAGACAGGGGGAACATATTTCGCATGAAATGCTTTCACGAAGTCATCCCAAGTAAGCACCGGAGGTTTTGCTTTTGCATTTGGCACACTTACCCACCAATCATAGGCATCCTTTTGTAAAAGAGAGATAGCATACTTAAATTTGGCAGCATTATTACACTATAGTTGTTCAAACACCCTCTCCATACGCTCGAGCCATTGTTCAGCTACTGGGGGATTAGTAGTGCCTTCAAATTCGACTCCACCCATTTTCCTCAACTTCTCAAAATTTATTCACTAGGTTCTGACATTATCACAGCCAAGTGACGAAAGAACTCAATCATCTACTGAAATGGAGGAGTCATAATAGGAGTACAATGACCAATTGCTCTTCGATTACTGCCCACTTCATTTTCACTAACACGATGATGATTTAGATTAGGTAAAGGTTCCTCATATCCTTCCTGGAGGTGAGATGGAGTATTATAATAGGCCTGATTTTCATCAACGGATTCAATATCTCTATTCGAAGAGGAATCCATATTAAAATTCCTATAAAAGATAAAATCACACTGCATTAGTGTCATGACCCAAAATCCATCTAGTCGTGATGGCACCTAATCCAACCCGTCAGGTAAGCCAATTAATAACTATCTAATTCCATTAATATATAACTGACTCTAATACACTCCCCAAAGACTGATAGTACAAATCATGAGCTTTCAAGATTAGAATTTATAAAAACTGGTATGAAATAAAGACATCATCTGTTCGAAATGTATATAAACAGATTCTTATAAATCTAAGGCTACCATAAACAAGAGGCAGCTACAACCGGAACGCATGTACGTCTTCAATTCCATCTCCCGTTGAGTGCAGCAACATCATCATTCAATATTTGCACGCAAGGTGCAGAAGTGTAGTATGAGTACAACCGACCCCATGTACTCAATAAGTAACAAATCTAACCTTAGGTTGAAAGTAGTGACGAGCTGGAACATAAGTCGGTGTCTAACACTAATAGCCAACCTAATACTAGTATTAAACCCTATATCAAACAAAACCTCGTTCCAAAGCTTTCATACACTGCTGATAATGAAAGAAACACGCAGAATCTCATGACCCCTTATCAGATCAACAAGTCATGGAGCTCTCTCGCCCCAACCGGAACCATAATCACTTTCTAAACCGACTTTCAATATTATCCTCCCGAATATACCATAATCAAACTTGATAGTACCTATTCTAGGTCCAATGACCTTATATTATTAAACACAACTATCCAACAAACATGACACACCAATATAACTCAAGTCACAACTGCGCAATCCATGTACCCAAAAATGGGAAATGTCTCAAAGAAGAGAACCGTATTTCAATTTCAACAAGCACCACCACAACCGCAATGCTATGAGCTCATCATATATAGTAGAACCAAGAAACACGAATCTAATAATGGTAACCAGCTCTCCTAGAGCTCACATTAACATCAACTGCACGGACAACTCACGTGCTATAGTATCAATATATGGATCCGCACATACAACTCATGTGCCAATAAAATAATCCGCATGGCATGGTCAAGGCCTCTAGTCGAGGCATATCATACAGGAGAAATCAATTAAGTACACATGTATATGATATATGAAATAAGATTCACATGCTCCTGGACTAGTATAATTAACATGCCATAGAGCAGGCATGTGCAAAGTGTGTTATTACAACTCAAATCGGCAATCTAACGCAGAAATAGTAACTACTCAGTTTATTTAGGGAATTAGCCTCTTTGTAACCTCAAGTATAGCCCAGATAGTTCTCAACAACGGTACGAATACGAGAAATGTTATAACTTTACGCTTAACAGTCAACTCTAGGCATATCATAGCCTAAGAATTCTTTCGAGTATAAATACTTGCCCCGATGCCCGCACTAAGTTTAAATAAAATTGTCACCTCAAACATGCCACAACCTCGAAATAATATGCTTCTGAGAACTCCCAGTCTCCAAACTCATAGAACACATGAATCATCGTAACTGGCCCCAACTCCAACACTCGAATGATTAACACATCTTTCATTGACAATCATCCCACGAGGAATTCTTCCAAAAATTTTCCATGCCACATAGCAATAATTGGAAAATCAACAATCTATCAACCAGGTGAGTACCGCAATACCGATGAACATCCGTAAGTCAAAACACTATGCGCCTTCTGAAATGTGCACCATTCTTAGAGATTACCGAGCAGTTATAACATTCCTCTAAATATCTGAAACTGACCATTCTGTCCAAACTTCGTGACCTTCCCTTCAAGACCGAACTGCCACCTTGTACATGTAAATCTTAATCCCGCACAACAAACCACATCTATCATGCCATCATATGAAAAGCACGAGAATCGCATTATCAACTCTGAGTCACCAGCAGTTTACATATCTGGTTCAAAATCATGGTAGAAACCATCAAGAACACTTTGAACTCCATTTGCATATAACCAAGCTATTAGAGCTAAATCTCTCTAACTCTACCAAGCTACGCACGTCACCAAAACATCTGTAATGTCTCACCACATCATAATTACCAAAGAACTAATCTACTATTACCATACTGGTCCAGCCTACTACCCAGTCTGTACAGTCTCAGCACATCATAATTACCAAAGAACCNCTAGCATTAGAGAAATTTAGCGTATTCTGCTTATGATATGATGACTTCTGTGCACTTTCAGACTTAGAATAGTCAAACTTTCCCTTCTTGGATAGACCGCCATAATCTGAATTACCCGTCCTAAATTTGTTTTCTCTCCTACTAGCTTCTTCCTTGTCAATTCTTTCCCAAGTAAGAGCAGCCGAAACTAGCTTGGAAAAATCTTCAAGTTGCAAGATTGCCACAGATTTTCGGATTGAACCATTCAAACCTTCTTCAAATATTCTGCACTTGTCTCTTTCATCATCAATAATACCTCCAGCATAGCGAGAAAGCTTGAGAAATTTTTGTTGATACTCTGCAATAGACATACTCCCTTGTCTTAAATTCAGAAATTCTTTTTTTCTTAGCATCACAATAGACAGGGGGAACATATTTCGCATGAAATGCTTTCACGAAGTCATCCCAAGTAAGCACCGGAGGTTTTGCTTTTGCATTTGGCACACTTACCCACCAATCATAGGCATCCTTTTGTAAAAGAGAGATAGCATACTTAAATTTGGCAGCATTATTACACTATAGTTGTTCAAACACCCTCTCCATACGCTCGAGCCATTGTTCAGCTACTGGGGGATTAGTAGTGCCTTCAAATTCGACTCCACCCATTTTCCTCAACTTCTCAAAATTTATTCACTAGGTTCTGACATTATCACAGCCAAGTGACGAAAGAACTCAATCATCTACTGAAATGGAGGAGTCATAATAGGAGTACAATGACCAATTGCTCTTCGATTACTGCCCACTTCATTTTCACTAACACGATGATGATTTAGATTAGGTAAAGGTTCCTCATATCCTTCCTGGAGGTGAGATGGAGTATTATAATAGGCCTGATTTTCATCAACGGATTCAATATCTCTATTCGAAGAGGAATCCATATTAAAATTCCTATAAAAGATAAAATCACACTGCATTAGTGTCATGACCCAAAATCCATCTAGTCGTGATGGCACCTAATCCAACCCGTCAGGTAAGCCAATTAATAACTATCTAATTCCATTAATATATAACTGACTCTAATACACTCCCCAAAGACTGATAGTACAAATCATGAGCTTTCAAGATTAGAATTTATAAAAACTGGTATGAAATAAAGACATCATCTGTTCGAAATGTATATAAACAGATTCTTATAAATCTAAGGCTACCATAAACAAGAGGCAGCTACAACCGGAACGCATGTACGTCTTCAATTCCATCTCCCGTTGAGTACAGCAACATCATCATTCAATATTTGCACGCAAGGTGCAGAAGTGTAGTATGAGTACAACCGACCCCATGTACTCAATAAGTAACAAATCTAACCTTAGGTTGAAAGTAGTGACGAGCTGGAACATAAGTCGGTGTCTAACACTAATAGCCAACCTAATACTAGTATTAAACCCTATATCAAACAAAACCTCGTTCCAAAGCTTTCATACACTGCTGATAATGAAAGAAACACGCAGAATCTCATGACCCCTTATCAGATCAACAAGTCATGGAGCTCTCTCGCCCCAACCGGAACCATAATCACTTTCTAAACCGACTTTCAATATTATCCTCCCGAATATACCATAATCAAACTTGATAGTACCTATTCTAGGTCCAATGACCTTATATTATTAAACACAACTATCCAACAAACATGACACACCAATATAACTCAAGTCACAACTGCGCAATCCATGTACCCAAAAATGGGAAATGTCTCAAAGAAGAGAACCGTATTTCAATTTCAACAAGCACCACCACAACCGCAATGCTATGAGCTCATCATATATAGTAGAACCAAGAAACACGAATCTAATAATGGTAACCAGCTCTCCTAGAGCTCACATTAACATCAACTGCACGGACAACTCACGTGCTATAGTATCAATATATGGATCCGCACATACAACTCATGTGCCAATAAAATAATCCGCATGGCATGGTCAAGGCCTCTAGTCGAGGCATATCATACAGGAGAAATCAATTAAGTACACATGTATATGATATATGAAATAAGATTCACATGCTCCTGGACTAGTATAATTAACATGCCATAGAGCAGGCATGTGCAAAGTGTGTTATTACAACTCAAATCGGCAATCTAACGCAGAAATAGTAACTACTCAGTTTATTTAGGGAATTAGCCTCTTTGTAACCTCAAGTATAGCCCAGATAGTTCTCAACAACGGTACGAATACGAGAAATGTTATAACTTTACGCTTAACAGTCAACTCTAGGCATATCATAGCCTAAGAATTCTTTCGAGTATAAATACTTGCCCCGATGCCCGCACTAAGTTTAAATAAAATTGTCACCTCAAACATGCCACAACCTCGAAATAATATGCTTCTGAGAACTCCCAGTCTCCAAACTCATAGAACACATGAATCATCGTAACTGGCCCCAACTCCAACACTCGAATGATTAACACATCTTTCATTGACAATCATCCCACGAGGAATTCTTCCAAAAATTTTCCATGCCACATAGCAATAATTGGAAAATCAACAATCTATCAACCAGGTGAGTACCGCAATACCGATGAACATCCGTAAGTCAAAACACTATGCGCCTTCTGAAATGTGCACCATTCTTAGAGATTACCGAGCAGTTATAACATTCCTCTAAATATCTGAAACTGACCATTCTGTCCAAACTTCGTGACCTTCCCTTCAAGACCGAACTGCCACCTTGTACATGTAAATCTTAATCCCGCACAACAAACCACATCTATCATGCCATCATATGAAAAGCACGAGAATCGCATTATCAACTCTGAGTCACCAGCAGTTTACATATCTGGTTCAAAATCATGGTAGAAACCATCAAGAACACTTTGAACTCCATTTGCATATAACCAAGCTATTAGAGCTAAATCTCTCTAACTCTACCAAGCTACGCACGTCACCAAAACATCTGTAATGTCTCACCACATCATAATTACCAAAGAACTAATCTACTATTACCATACTGGTCCAGCCTACTACCCAGTCTGTACAGTCTCAGCACATCATAATTACCAAAGAACCAATCTACTATTACCATACTGGTCCAGCCTACTACCCAGTCATTCTATTTTCTCCGCGTTTCTTCTGAATTATCCTCAAGTTGAACTTCTCCTTGTCAGAACACTACGATCCTTACCTAAAGCTCAATATAAGACACCCTAACATAAAACCACACCGCCCTAAGGCCCATCAACCGTTGTATTCTTCTTAAGAACCCCCATAAATACCACAACCGAGACACCCACTCTAAAAATACCTTATTTTAGTCTAAAGTCGTTTCCTTCACCTTCTTGATACCGAAATATAAAATCCATAATGATAAAAAGAAATACCACAAGTCTCGATACCATCCAACTTAAATCTTAGATTCTAGCCATATACAAATCCGCCAAAAGTTCTTAGTTGCTACGTATAATCTTGAATCCATTGGAACTTTCTCGAGAGTCACCCACTTTGCTCAAATCTAAATTGCTCCGCCCAAACGGGCCAAAAGACACGTGCCCCATTAGCACAACAACACTCAAAGAAGTAACTCTACTTTAATTTCACCTATCAAATTCATACCTTGTGCGTATTACATACTTCGCAAATAACAACTCACCCATCCCATGATTTTCACATACTCATAAAGTACAATATAACCCATATCCAAGAATTCATTTACTCGAGTCATCCTCGATCTCAACCTCTGCAAGTCATATCTGATTCACAATTATACCTCAGACCAAAACCAATACAACACATAATCGTGCAATCAAATCGCAGATACTAGACTCCCCCACTTGGCTCAAAGCCATATAAAAAAAACACCTAATAACCCATCATACCCATACTCTACTATTGTCATACTCCCGCAGTCATTTTAATGAAAATTCTTCACAAGCTCAGGTAACAAAAATCATAAAATACCTTAAATCATCTACTAAGCTCGCCTTCATCCTCGTGACGGTCAAGTCAACTTTCTCAATCAATCCAAACTCGAATCTCAACACATATACCCCTTTGTTAGAAAAGAAACTCCCCACACAACATTATAAGGAACACACCAACGTAAATTACTCCGCAGGAGATAACCCACCCGCTTAGTCTCAAATTGGCATCTTGTTATACCCTTTCGCAGCCACAATTTCTACGGAATCCCTTAATGTTTGTGAGTCCAAACTCATTATCAAGACATGAGAATTTAATTTGTCCCCAATTTCACAACGTGAAAGACCCTTCAGCACACTCATAACCCGAGACTATACGTCACATCAAGATAGAAATTAAGCACCCAATAGTCCTTTTTACTTCCCAAACAAACTCATCCCGTCATATTCAAACCATCTGGACACATTATGTAGTCACATTATGCTCATTATATAGCTATTCAACTGCTCATCAAGCCACAAATTCCACTCATAGGGACACTACTAGACATATGAGTCAAAATGTATAAGTTGACACAACTGAAGCTACCGAGCCTAAGCTGCGGTCTAAATTTGGCCTCAAGTCCTCCAGACTGGACCATCACCAGAACACAGAATACACATCTCAAACATCGTTCATGGAATCACAAGTCGGCGATGCACGGCTGATACTGAGCGCTCACATGCGCACACGAATGCGTGGAAGAAATTCAAAGAGTTATGTTTCAAGCTGAATCGATTCCACACGATAAGGAAAGAAAGATGGAAAATTATCCTAAATGCCCTATAGCCTCTCGAAGATAAGTATGGACGTCATCATAC
>AWOL01S0073745.1:0-18042 GCA_000715115.1 Nicotiana otophora | reverse complement strand
TACTCTAAATGTCCTTAACATCAACCAGCAAAACACAACCACTCAAAACTAAACACCACCGCAAAACACCCAAAACCAAAATCCACCACCCATAGCTCCACAAAATCCTCCTGCAATACACTAGTATCACAATCTCGCACAACCTCAAAAATCATATACCACCACCAGTGCAAACCCATCAACACCAACACTATTACCCGACCCAGTATCCACAAACCACAACTTATCACACTCCTTAAAATGTACCACAACTTACTTTTGATCCCTGTGACACCCCATGTTTTCGTACGTTAAAGTTTCGTCGTAAGTTAATCAACATAAGTTCGGGAATGAGATTATTTTGAGATGATAAGCCTTATACTATTTCAAACAAGTGATGAGCATATTCATGAAGGTTAGAGCGTAAGCAAATCGAAAAAAATAAATTTTCGTCGATGTTTGTCATGTTGGGATAAACTACGGCCCGAGCTAAAGTACCCAATATTTATGGACTAGCGCCGTACAAGGTACCACATGACCATGATAGTAAGGTGTATAAGGTATGTTAAAAGTGAGTAGTATTTTAAGTAATTTGACATAATCCTTAATTATGTGAATTATTGGATAATGGGGGAATTAACAAGTTAATTAATAATTAGTGGTTGATTGATTAAATTCTTTGGATAAGATTAATAATGCAAATCGTGCCAGCCACATGGAGATACATATGATGACTCTTGCATTTGAGTGAAAAGGTGGCACATTTAATATGTGGCTTAGTCATTACATTAAAACCTAACATCTTTCTAATTCAAGAGAAAGGTTATAAAAGTAGCATTAGGCAACGGATATTTCACACCTACTCTTCTTCTCCAATTCCACAAAGTAATACTAAAGTGAAAGAAAAAAAAAAGAAGAAACCCCACTACTTCCACTTGTTCCGTTTTTGGTTTGATAGACTTTGCACTACTTGCAGCAACTACTACTTGATTATTTCATCCCCCATTTCCTAGTCCTTTTCTTTCTTGTAATTGTGATTTCATACAAGAAATTTTGCGAGACTTTTTCTTGAAAAAAAGTTCATAAAGAAAATGCATACATGAAAGATATCTCAACGTGATTTTTTCTTGAAACGAAGTTCATACGAGACTTCTTAGTATAGTAGCAACGGGATTTTGCTATTCTAAGGGAGTACGGTGCAACCTTTTCCAAGAATATCATACGGATTTTTCCCTACTCCAGGTATGTTAAGGCTAAATCTTTCTTTCATTTTGGCATTTTCCAGTAACTACATGTGTTTGATAATGCATAACGAGAAGTTCATACACCCGAATTTATATACCTTATCCAAGTCTTATAAATTACAGCATTGTCCTTATCGCGACTTCATATTTAATTGAGTATTGTCTTTTTCTAGTCAAGAGAGCAGAGAGCCTATATATACAAGGTTTACAGTATTTGCATTACCATCGAGCTATAATCAATGGGGAGGCACGTATTGGGCAACCTCTGATCAGATGGTAAGTTATATACCGAGCATACTGTGGACGAGCGCCTATGAGCGAGCCCTGTTGGTCGAGATACAGAGCCTAGTATGGCCGAGTGCCTATACCGAGACTACTACGACAATGTAGTTATATATATATACCAAGCCTTATAGGGCCGGACAACTATTTTACTTACTATATTGAGAGAGTTGAGTCGATATCAGCAAGTAAGCATATCTTCAGATTATCTTTGACTTCCAGTTGCTTTCACTTATCATATTATCAGTTCCGTTTCAACTTTCAGTAAATTGCCTTAAATACTCGGTACATTATTTCATACTGACGTCTATTTTCTAGGGGCGATGCATTTCATGCGTGCAGGTTCTAATAGACTTACGGGTAGACCTCCTCATTAAGTGTTGCCCGAGTTCAGCTTGATCGATAAGCTCCATGCCTTTAAGAGTTGCCCGGTCTATAGCTTTATGTACATCTTGTGTACATATGTATATATGTTATGAGTAGGTCGAGGAGCTGTTCCGATCACAGTATATCCACCAGTAGAGGCTTGTAGACATATCCTGTCTGTTAGTGCAGTATGTTGGGCTGGTAGGCCTTTTATGTATATTTTGCCAGTTGTATTAATTACGATGGCCTTGTCGTCCCAGCTTTATATTCATATTTAGTCAGCATTCGCAGTTGTCTTGCAATGTGGCCCATGGCCACAGTACGATATCACATGTTTAGAATTCCCTAGTCGCATGCTGGTATGCAAGGATAGATGAGGCACCTGCTGCCGATCTCGCCCCTAGGTTCGGGGCGTGACAATAACAAAGGTTATCAAAATAGCATTAGGCAACAAATATTTCACACCTACTCTTCTTCTGCAATTCCACATAGTAATACTAAAGTGAAAGAAAATAAAATGAGAAACCCCACTACTTTCACTTGTTCTGTTTTTGGCCCAATAGACTTTGCGAGACATTTTCTTGAAACAAAGTTCATACAACAAACTCATACAAGAAAGATATCTCAACGTGATTTTTCTTTAAACAAAGTTCATACGAGACTTCTTAGCATAATAGCAACGGGATTTTGCGATTCTAAGGGAGTACAATGCAACCTTTTCCAAGAATATCATACGAATTTTTCCCTACTCTAGGTATGTTAAGGCTAAATATTTCTTTCATTTTGGCATGATCCAGTAACTACATGTGTTTGATAACGAGGCATAACGAGAAGTTCATACACCCGAATTTATATACATTATCCTAGTCTCATAAATTACAGTATTGCCCATATCGGGACTTCATATTTAATAGAGTATTGTCTTCTTCCAGTCAAGAGAGCAGAGACCATATATATACAGTATTACAATATTTTCTTTACCATCGAGCTATAATCGATGGGCAGGCCCCTATTGGGCAACTTCTGATAAGATGGTAAGTTATATACCGATCCTACTATTGCCGAGCGCCTATTAGCGAGCCCAGTTGGTCGAGATACAAAGCCTAGTATGGCCGAGTGCCTATGAGTGAGCCTACTATGGCTAAGCAATTTTTTATATATATATATATATATATATATATATATATCTATATCGAGCCTTATAGGGACGGACAACTATTTTACTTACTATATTGAGAGAGTTGAGCCAGTATCCGCAGGTAAGCATATCTTAAGATTATCTTTGACTTCCAGTTGCTTTCACTTATTATATTATCAGTTCAGTTTCAGCTTTCAGTATATTTCCTTAAATTCTTTATACATTATTTCGTACTGACGTCCCTTTTCTGGGGGCGCTGCATTTCATGCGTGCAGGTTCAGACAAACAGACGGGTAGACCTCCTTATTAAGTGTTGCCCAAGTTCTGCTTGATCGATATGCTCCATGCCTTTCGGAGTTGTCGGGTTTAGAGCTGTATGTACATCTTGTGTACATATGTATATATGTTATGAGTGGGTCGGGGAGCTATTCCGATCATAGTATATCCACCAGTAGAGGCTTGTAGACATATCCTATAAGTTAGTGCAGTATGTTGGGCTGGTAGGCCTTTTATGTATATTTTGTTGTTTTGCCAGCTGTAGTAGTTACGATGGCCTTGTCGGCCCATCTTTATATTTATATTTAGTCAGCATTCACAGTTGTCTTGCAATGTGGCCCATCGCCACAGTACGACATCACATGTTTAGATTCCCTAGTCGCAAGTTGGTATGCAAGAATAGATGAGGCACCGACTGCCGGTCTCGCCCCCAAGTTCGGGGCATGACAATAACAAAGGTTATCAAAATAGCATTAGGCAACAGATATTTCACACCTACTCTTCTTCTGCAATTCCACAAAGTAATACTAAAGTGAAAGAAAATAAAATGAGAAACCCCACTACTTCCACTTGTTCCATTTTTGGCCCAATAGGTTTGCACTACTTGCAGCAACTACTGCTTGATTATTTCATTCCCCATTTCCTAGTCCTTTTCTTTCTTGTAATTGTGATTTCATACAAGAGAGTTTGCGAGACGTTTTCTTGAAACAAAGTTCATACAGCAAACGCATACAAGAAAGATATCTCAACGTGATGTTTCTTGAAACAAAGTTCATAGGAGACTTCTTAGCATGATAGCAACGGGATTTTGCGATTCTAAGGGACTACGGTGCAACCTTTTCCAAGAATATCATACGGATGTTTTCCTACTCCAGGTATGTTAACGCCAAATCTTTCTTTCATTTTGGCATGCTCTAGTAACTACATGTGTTTGATAACGTGGCATAACGAGAAGTTCATACACCCGAATTTATATACAATATCCTAGTGTCATAAATTACAGTATTGTCCATACCGGGACTTCATATTTAATTAATTATTTTCTTCTTCCAGACAAGAGAGCAGAGCGCCTATATATAAAATATTACAGTAGTTTCTTTATCATAGAGCTATAATCGATGGGCAGGCCCCTATTAGGCAACTTCTGATAAGATGGTAAGTTATATACCGAGCCTACTGTGGCCGAGCGCATATGAGCGAGCCCAATTGGTCGAGATACAGAGCCTAGTATGGCCGAGTGCCTATGAGTGAGCCTACTACGGATGAGCAGTTTTATATATATATATATATACCGAGCCTTATAGGGCCGGACAGCTATTTTACTTACTATATTGAGAGAGTTGAGTCATTATCCGCAGGTAAGCATATCTTCAGATTATCTTTGACTTCCAGTTGTTTTCGCTTATTATATTATCAGTTCAGTTTCAGCTTTCTGTATATTTCCTTAAATTCTCGGTACATTATTTCGTACTGACGTACCTTTTCTGGGGGCACTGCATTTCATGCGTGCAGGTTTAGACAGACAGACGGGTAGACCTCCTCATTAAGTGTTGCCCGAGTTCAGCTTGATCGGTATGCTCTATGCCTTTCGGAGTTGTCTGGTCTAGTGCTTTATGTACATTTTGTGTACATATATATATATGTTATGAGTGGGTCAGGGAGCTATTCCGATCATAGTATATCCACATGTAGAGGCTTGTAGACATATCCTGTCAGTTAGTGCAGTATGTTGGGCTGGTAGGCCTTTTATGTATATATTTTGTAGTTTTGCCAGCTGTAGTAGTTATGACGGCCTGGTTGGCCCTACTTTATATTGATATTTAGTCAGCATTCGCGGTTGTCTTGCAATGTGGCTCGTGGACAAATTACGACATCACATGTTCAGAGTTCCCTAGTCGCAAGCCGATCTCGCCGCCAGGTTCGGGGCGTGACAATAACAAAGGTTATCAAAGTAGCATTAGGCAATGGATATTTCACACCTACTATTCTTCTCCAATTACACAAAGTAATACTAAAGTGAAAGAAAATAAAATGAGAAACCCCACTACTTTAACTTGTTCCGTTTTTGGCTCAATAAACTTTGCACTACTTGGAGCAACTACTACTTGATTATTTCATTCCCCATTTCCTAGTCCTTTTCTTTCTTGTAATTGTGATTTCATACAAGAAAGTTGGCGAGACTTTTTCTTGAAACAAAGTTCATACAGCAAACTCATACAAGAAAGATATCTCAACGTGATATTTCTTGAAACAAAGTTCATACGAGACTTCTTAGCATAATAGCATCGGGATGTTGCGATTCTAACGGAGTTTGGTGCAACATTTTCCAAGAATATCATACGGATTTTTCCCTACTCCAGGTATGTTAAGTATAAATCTTTATTTCATTTTGGCATGATCCAGTAACTACATGTGTTTGATAACGAGGCATAACGAGAAGTTCATACTCCCAAATTTATATATATTATTCAAGTCTCATAAATTACAGTATTGTCCTTATCTGGACTACATATTTAATTGAGTATTGTCTTCTTCTATCAAGAGAGCAGGGAGCCTATATATACAGTATTACAATATTGTCTTTACCATCGAGCTGTAATCAACGGGTAGGCCCCTATTGGTCAACCTTTGATCAGATGGTAAGTTATATACCGAGCCTACTGTGACCAGGCGCTTATGAGCGAGCCCAGTTGGTCGAGATACAGAGCCTAGTATGGTCGAGCGCTTATGTGTGAACCTACTATGGCTGAGCAGTTATATATATATACCGAGCCTTATAGGGCCGGACAACTATTGTACTTACTATATTGAGAGAGTTGAGTCAGTATCAGCAGGTAGGGATATCTTTAGATTATGTTTGACTTCAAATTGCTTTCTCTTATTATATTATCAGTTCAATTTTAGCTTTCAGTATATTGCCTTAAATACTCGGTACATTATTTTGTACCGACGTCCCTTTTCTGGGGTAGCTCCATTTCATGCGTGCAGGTTCAGATAGACAGACGGGTAGACCTCCTCATTACGTGTTGCCCGATTTCAGCTTGATCGGTAAGCTTCAGGCCTTGCGTAGTTGTTGGGTCTAGAGCTTTATGTAAATCTAGTGTACATATGTATATATGTTATGAGTGGGTCGGGGAGCTGAGTAGGTTGGGGAGTTGTTCCGATCACAGTATATCCACCAGTAGAGGCTTGTAGACATATCCTGTCAGTTGGTGCAATATGTTGGGCTGGTTGGCCTTTTATGTATATTTTGTTGTTTTGCCAGCTGTAGTAGTTATGGCAGCCTTGTCGGCCCAGTATTATATTGATATTTAGTCAGCATTCACAGTTGTCTTGCAATGTGGCCCATGGCCAAAGTACGACATCACATGTTCAGAGTTCCCTAGTCGCAAGTTGGTTACGCAAGGATAGATGAGGCACTAGTTGCCGTTCTCGCCCCCAGGTTCGGGGTGTGGCAATAACAAAGGTTATCAAAGTAGCATTAGGAAATGGATATTTCACACCTACACTTCTTCTCCAATTCCACAAAGTAATACTAAAGTGAAAGAAAATAAAATGAGAAACCCCACTACTTCCACTTGTTCCGTTTTTTGCTCAATAGACTTTGCCCTGCTTGCAGCAAATACTACATGATTATTTCATTGCCCATTTCCTAGTCCTTTTCTTTCTTGTAGTTGTGATCTCATACAAGAAAGTTTGCGAGACTTTTTCTTGAAACAAAGTTCATACAACAAACTCATATAAAAAATATATCTCAACGTGTTTTTTCTTGAAACAAAGTTCATACGAGACTTCTTAGAATAATAGCAATGGGATTTTGCGATTCTACGGGAGTTCGGTGAAACCTTTTCCAAGAACATCATACGGATTTTTCCCTAATCCAGGTATGTTAAGGATAGATCTTTCTTTCATTTTGGCATGATCCAGTAACTACATGTGTTTGATAACGAGGCATAACGAGAAGTTCATACTCCCGAATTTATGTACATTATCCAAGTCTCATAAATTACAGTATTGTCCTTATCGGGACTTCATATTTAATTGAGTATTGTCTTCTTCTATCAAGAGAGAAGAGAGCCTATATATATAGTAATACAAAATTTGCATTACCATCGAGCTATAATTGATGGGCAGCCCCTATTGGTCAACCTCTGATCAGATGGTAAGTTATATACAGAGCCTACTGTGACCGAGCGTCTATGAGCAAGCCCAGTTGGTCGAGATACAGAGCCTAGTATGGCCGAGCGCTTATGTGCGAACCTACTACGGCAGAGCGGTTATATATATATACCGAGCCTTATAGGGCCGGACAACTATTTTACTAACTATATTGAGAGAGTTGAGTCAGTATCAGCAGGTAAGCATATCTTCAGATTATCTTTGACTTCGAGTTGCTTTCTCTTATTATATTATCAGTTCAATTTTATCTTTCAGTATATTGCCTTATATACTCGGTACATTATTTGGCACTGACGTCCCATTTTTGGGGGCGCAGTATTTCATGCGTGCAGGTTCAGACAGACAGACGAGTAGACCTCCTCATTAAGTGTTGCCCGAGTTCAGCTTGATTGGTAAGCTCCATGCCTTGCGGAGCTGTCGGGTCTAGAGCTTTTTGTACATATTGTGTACATATGTATATATCTTATGAGTGGGTCGGGGAGCTGTTCTGATCACAGTATATCCACCAGTAGAGGCTTGTAGACATATCCTGTCAGTTGGTGCAATATGTTGGGCTGGTTGGCCTTTTATGTATATTTTGTTGTTTTGCCAGCTGTAGTAGTTATGGCAGCCTTGTCGGCCCAGTATTATATTGATATTTAGTCAGCATTCACAGTTGTCTTGCAATGTGGCCCATGGCCAAAGTACGACATCACATGTTCAGAGTTCCCTAGTCGCAAGTTGGTTACGCAAGGATAGATGAGGCACTAGTTGCCGTTCTCGCCCCCAGGTTCGGGGTGTGGCAATAACAAAGGTTATCAAAGTAGCATTAGGAAATGGATATTTCACACCTACACTTCTTCTCCAATTCCACAAAGTAATACTAAAGTGAAAGAAAATAAAATGAGAAACCCCACTACTTCCACTTGTTCCGTTTTTTGCTCAATAGACTTTGCCCTGCTTGCAGCAAATACTACATGATTATTTCATTGCCCATTTCCTAGTCCTTTTCTTTCTTGTAGTTGTGATCTCATACAAGAAAGTTTGCGAGACTTTTTCTTGAAACAAAGTTCATACAACAAACTCATATAAAAAATATATCTCAACGTGATTTTTCTTGAAACAAAGTTCATACGAGACTTCTTAGAATAATAGCAATGGGATTTTGCGATTCTACGGGAGTTCGGTGAAACCTTTTCCAAGAACATCATACGGATTTTTCCCTAATCCAGGTATGTTAAGGATAGATCTTTCTTTCATTTTGGCATGATCCAGTAACTACATGTGTTTGATAACGAGGCATAACGAGAAGTTCATACTCCCGAATTTATGTACATTATCCAAGTCTCATAAATTACAGTATTGTCCTTATCGGGACTTCATATTTAATTGAGTATTGTCTTCTTCTATCAAGAGAGAAGAGAGCCTATATATATAGTAATACAAAATTTGCATTACCATCGAGCTATAATTGATGGGCAGCCCCTATTGGTCATCCTCTGATCAGATGGTAAGTTATATACAGAGCCTACTGTGACCGAGCGTCTATGAGCAAGCCCAGTTGGTCGAGATACAGAGCCTAGTATGGCCGAGCGCTTATGTGCGAACCTACTACGGCAGAGCGGTTATATATATATACCGAGCCTTATAGGGCCGGACAACTATTTTACTAACTATATTGAGAGAGTTGAGTCAGTATCAGCAGGTAAGCATATCTTCAGATTATCTTTGACTTCGAGTTGCTTTCTCTTATTATATTATCAGTTCAATTTTATCTTTCAGTATATTGCCTTATATACTCGGTACATTATTTGGCACTGACGTCCCATTTTTGGGGGCGCAGTATTTCATGCGTGCAGGTTCAGACAGACAGACGAGTAGACCTCCTCATTAAGTGTTGCCCGAGTTCAGCTTGATTGGTAAGCTCTATGCCTTGCGGAGCTGTCGGGTCTAGAGCTTTTTGTACATATTGTGTACATATGTATATATCTTATGAGTGGGTCGGGGAGCTGTTCTGATCACAGTATATCCACCAGTAGAGGCTTGTAGACATATCCTGTCAGTTAGTTCAGTATGTTGGGCTGGTAGGCCTTTTATGTATATTTTGTTATTTTGCCTGCTGTAATAGTTATGACGGCCTTGTCAGCCCAGATTTATATTGATATTTAGTCAGCATTCATAGTTGTCTTGCAATGTGTCCCATGGCCAAAGTACGACATCACATATTCAGAGTTCCGTAGTTGCAAATTGGTACGCAAGGATAGATGAGGCACCGGGTGCCGGTCTCGCCCCCAGGTTCAGGGCGTGGCAATAACAAAGGTTATCAAAGTCGCATTAGGCAACGAATATTTCACACCTACTCTTCTTCTCCAATTCCACAAAGTAATACTAAAGTGAAGGAAAAAAAATGAGAAATCCCACTACTTCCACTTGTTCCGTGTTTGGCTCAATAGACTTTGCACTACTTGCAGCAACTACGACTTGATTATTTCATTCCACATTTCCTAGTCCTTTTCTTTCTTGTAATTGTAATTTCATACAAGAAAGTTTACGAGACTTTTACGTGAAACAAAGTTCATACAGCAAACTCATACAAGAAAGATATCTCAACGTGATCTTTCTTGAAACAAAGTTCATACGAGACTTGTTAGCATAATAGCAATGGGATTTTGCGATTCTAAGGGAGTACGGTGTAACCTTTTCCAAGAATATCATATGGATTTTTCCCTACTCCAGTTAAGTCTAAATCTTTCTTTCATTTTGGCATGATCCAGTAACTACATGTGTTTGATAACGAGGCATAACGAGAAGTTCTAACACCCGAATTTATATACATTATCCAAGTCTCATAAATTATAGTATTGTCCTTATCGGGACTTCATATGTAATTGAGTATTTGCTTCTTCCAGTCAAGAGAGCAGAGAGCCTATATATACAAGTTTTACAGTATTTGGATTACCATCGAGCTATAATCGATAGGGAGGCCCGTATTGGGCAACCTCTGATCAGATGGTAAGTTATATACCGAGCATACTGTGGACGAGCGCCTATGAGCGAGCCCTGTTGGTCGAGATACAGAGCCTAGTATGGCCGAGTGCCTATCAGCGAGCCTACTACGGCAATGTAGTTATATATATATACCAAGCCTTATAGGGCCGGACAACTATTTTACTTACTATATTGAGAGAGTTGAGTCAGTATCAGCAGGTAAGTATATCTTCAGATTATCTTTGACTTCTAGTTGCTTTCTCTTATTATATTATCAGTTCAATTTTAGCTTTCAGTATATTGCCCTAAATACTTGGTACATTATTTTGTACTGACGTCCCATTTCTGGAGGGGTTGCATTTCATGCATGCAGGTTCAGACAGACAGACGGGTAGACCTCCTCATTAAGTGTTGCCCGAGTTCAGCTTGATCGGTTAGCTCCATGCCTTGCGGAGTTGTCGGGTCTAGAGCTTTTTGTGCATATTGTGTACATATGTATATATGTTATGAGCGGGTCGGGGAGCTGTTCTAATCACAGTATATCCACCAGTAGAGGCTTGTAGACATATCCAGTCAGTTAGTGCAGTATGTTGGACTGGTAGGCCTTTTATGTATATTTTGTTATTTTGCCAGCTGTAGTAGTTATGACGGCCTTGTTGGCCCAGCTTTATATAGATATTTAGTCAGGATTCGCAGTTGTCTTGCAATGTGGCCCATGGACAAAGTACGATATCACATGTTCAGAGTTCCCTAGTTGCAAGTTGGTATGCAAGGATAGATGAGGCACCGGGTGCCGGTCTCGCCCCAAGGTCCGGGGCGTGGCAATAACAAAGGTTATCAAAGTAGCATTAGGCAACGAATATTTCACACTTACTCTTCTTCTCCAATTCCACAAAGTAATACTAAAGTGAAAGAAAATAAAATGAGAAACCCCACTACTTCCACTTGTTCCATTTTTGGCTCAATAGACTCTGTACTACTTGCAGCAACTACTACTTGATTATTTCATTCCCCATTTCCTTGTCCTTTTCTTTCTTCTAATTGTAATTTCATATAAGAATGTTTGCGAGACTGTTTCTTGAAACAAATTTCATACAGCAATTTCATACAAGAAAGATATCTCAACGTGATTTTTCTTGAAACAAAGTTCATACGAGACTTCTTAGCATAATAGCAACGGGATTTTGTGATTCTAAGGGAGTACGGTGCAACCTTTTCCAAGAATATCATATGGATTTTCCCCTACTCTAGGTATGTTAAGGCTAAATCTTTCTTTCATTTTGTCATGATCCAGTAGCTACATGTGTTTGATAACGAGGCATAACGAGAAGTTCTTACCCCCGGATTTATATACATTATCCAAGTCTCACAAATTATAGTATTGTCCTTATCGGGACTTCATATTTAATTGAGTATTGTCTTCTTCCAATCAAGAGAGCAGAGAGCCTATATATACAAGTATTATAGTATTTGCATTACCATCGAGCTATAATCGATGGGGAGGCCCCTCTTGAGCAACTTCTGATCAGATGGTAAGTTATATGCCGAGCATACTGTGGACGAGCGCCTATGAGCGAGCCCTGTTGGTCGAGATACAGAGCCTAGTATGGCGGAGTGTCTATGAGCGAGCGTACTGCGGCAAAGCAATTATATATATATATACCGAGCCTTATAGGGTTGGACAACTATTTTACTTACTATATTGAGATAGTTGAGTCAGTATCAGCAGGTAAGCATATCTTCAGATTATCTTTGACTTCCAGTTGCTTTCACTTATTATATTATCAGTTCAGTTTCAGCTCTCAGTATATTGCCTTAAATACTCGGTACATTATTTTACAGTGACGTCCCATTTTTGGGGGCACTGCATTTCATGTGTGCAGGTTCAGACAGACAAACGGGTAGACCTCCTCATTAAGTGTTGCTCGAGTTTAGCTTGATCGGTAAGCTCCATGCCTTTCGGTGTTGCCGGGTCTAGAGCTTTATGTACATATTGTGTATATATGTATATATGTTATGAGTAGGTCGGGGAGCTGTTCCGATCACAATATGTCCACCAGAAGAGGCTTGTAGACACATTCTGTCAGTTAGTGCACTATATTGGGCTGGCAGGCCTTTTTTGTATATTTTGTTATTTTGCCAGCTGTAGTAGTTATGACGTCCTTGTCGACCCAGTTTTATATTGATATTTTGTTAGCATTCACAGTTGTCTTGCAATGTGGCCCATGGACAAAATACAACATCACATGTTCAGAGATCCCTAGTCACAAGTTGGTACGCAATGATAGATGAGTCACCAGGCGCCAGTCTCGCCCCCAGGTTCGGGATGTGACAAAAGTGGTATCAGAGCAGTTCTATCCTTGGGAGTCTACAAGCCGTGTCTAGTAGAGTCGTTTTAATGGGTGTGTCGTGTATCACACTTATAAGCCGGAGGCTACAGTGCATTTACAATTTTCACTCTTTCTTCTTACTCTAGATCGTGTGGTAGAGCCAAGTTGTAAATTTTCGAAACTCTATCTTATTCATAATACGATGATGCCTACATTCAGAATGATGATTGGTAAGGGATATAACTGTGGAAGAGTTGAGTCAGAGGAACTCGATTTTTGCATCATGCTTATGATGGATAAAGATGAGGTATTCAACAGATCATGTGTATACTAAGATGTGTAGGCTTCTTGATAAGGATCAACAAGGCACGAATGTCTATCCACTCTTACGGAAAAAAGGAATAAGAGAATCGGAATATAGACACAAGTTTCAGCAAGTAAAAGAAGCAAAAAGGGTACGAGCTACCCAGCTAATGGAGATTTACAGTATTTACAATTCAAGTAGAGAAATATAAGCATTTTGAGTTACCTTCAATTGTAACAGAGGTATGTACAATTGGCCGCACCCATCTCTTTTATGCCCTATGGAAGCTAACAGAAGCATTATAAGAGAAGGACGGATATCAGGATCCAGCTGGGGTTAGAGTGACCCAAAATGGTGGATGGATTGTTTGCGTTAGTTGATATTTCTGAAGGATAATGTGCTGATAAATCTCATTGTGAGACACCCAGATGGTGCACTCAAAAATAATACAACTAGATATGAGTATTACAAAGATAGGCACTGGATGCCTGGAAAGGATAAATATTATCTTAATATGGCTCCCGTCCCAAGTAGGGAAATAATGTTAAGCAACCCGAAGAGCCAGTGGATGGAGAAAAGGGAAGCTAAAAGCAAAAGAATATTTTGTCGAAGTTTTCAGAATAAAGTGATAGATAGAAATGTTAGCAGGAAATAAGAAGAGAGTTAATGAACCATTATGAGTAAGATGTGATACATAGGTAACAACGGTGAAAAACAAATGACAGTATTATAGAGTCTATAATTGAGTGAAGGGAAAGATGAGAAGTGACTGGCCTTGAGACAACAAAAGAGTATAGGCCAGAAAGTCATACCCTCATTTCGAGAAGCAAGTCCGTGAACAAAAGGAAAAGTTAGACCCCCAAAGTAATACAAATCAGTATGGGCTGGTAAAGAAGGTAAACTAGACAAGAATTAGGGATTGAGTGATTTGATAATAGTTGGCATTATGAGAAATTCAGAGATTGCGTTACGGCAATAATAGAATGGACAACAGAAGAAGATTCATGAGAAATTTAGAGAATGGTGATTCAGGAAAATGCTTCCCTAAAGCAAGCAAGGTGAGTAAAGTTAAGCTTAAGGGACTGTATGTGCCAGTTACAGTAATTGTCACCCTCGCGAGTGAGGAATTCCGTTATCCTTGGTGCTGAAGGATTACCGCGAGCCGAGTAAAGATCATTGATGATGTGAAAAGATGCAAAAGATGAGAGGGTAAAATATCTATACATAGATCATCGTACCACTAAATCTTAGTGCTCCCCTAAATGGGGAAAATATGGTGTGATGTGGCAGTAGGTCAGAAATAAGTGGTTCTAGTAACTATGGAAATGGTAAAGGAAGAGTGTGATAAGAATGAGAAAGGGATAAGATTGTACTTATTCAAGTCTTGCAGATACGCTACGATTCCTGAACATTACGCAAACACGACGTCAAGGAGAGGAGGTAAGGGTTCCTGCCTGAGATGTTATTGATAGATAAGGAGCCAGTGCGGGACGTAAGTTAAGATAAAGGAAACGACCCATGAACGATTACGAAGAATATTGATATGAGTAGTTAGTAGTTGATTCAGGAAGAGCCTAGTTATGGCTAAATAAGAGGATACATACAAATCAATAGATCGTGCAACATAAATGGAGTGAACCCCAATATGGGAATTCAGTCTCCCAGATATGACATCGTGACCTTAAGAAATATTTAGATAGGAGTTGGGGTAGTTAAAAATAACGTATGAGTGTTAAGGGAAGACAGTCAAAACATCCGTTCGGGAGCAACCGTATAAGCATATAAGTATGGAGGTAAGTAACTAAGGAATTTTATATTTGAGTACGAACATCAAATATTCCATCGAGTATACGATGTAATAAGCTCGCAGCCTTGAAAGAATCAAAGGGTCCTCCCTAAGTACCACAATGAAAGACTAGCGGAGGAAATAAGGAAGAAGGATTTAACCAAGCACAATCACCTAAAGAGGAAATGGTCATGTAACAATAGTCTCACAACAACATTGTATGCACTCCATCAGCAGGTGGCACCTACCGTGGCTAACGAACAGGAAGTAAAGTCAAAAGTAATATTCGAAATAATATGAGTTGCACGAAAATTTTGGCATGTGTGGGAACTAAGATTAGCTAAGTATACACGCAACAAGGAGGCAGAAAGACCAGGAAAAGTAATAACTTATGTTTAAAGAAAGTTGAGAGGAACGAAAGGAATTATTTGATCAATGATCCAGAGTTAGTTATGTTATGAACGCACTTGCGATTTCGGAGTATACATATATGTTAACAACCATACAGCAATAGAATACTCAGGTATAGGTTAAAAGAAAGAATTGAGCCCAGGGCATATACAAAGGATTGAGTTGTTAGAAGATTGAATCATGGATATTCCATAGCGTCCATGAAGGGCTAAAGTAATAACTAATACCATGAGCCGCATATCGGAAGATAGCTTAAGCCTACATAAAAGTTGATCAGAGGAAAGAGGAAACTAAAGGGGTACATCAACTAAGTAACTCAAGAGTTTGACTATTGGACCTAGAAAATTATGGACATCGTGATTGAGAACATTGCAGAATCACTCTTAATATCAGAGGTGCAAGTATTATAATATAGCTTCAAGTTATGGACGTGAATTATACCTATGTGGAAGGGAGGTCATGAAAGAGATAGAAGATCTGATGCGAGGTTTTAAGGTAAGTAAGGTAAATGTGAACAACGCACGAGATACTCAAAGGAAGAAGATCGTGAATTGTCCATACTACAGATAAAAGTCTAGAAGTATTGGGATTCAGTATCAAGGAATGATAGGGGCAGCGTCAGTGGCTTACCTTCCAGCCTATGGTTTTTATGTACCAAGAGATCTAGTCAAGAGAGTAAAGAATGAGTTAGAGACTATGTGATGTCTCGCTTGATGTTCCAAAATAACACAAGGAAATCTATGGTGCAAGCAAGTTAAAGGAAGGCTACACATAATATAAATAGATATGTATAGGTCGCAAGCTAAAGTATAGTAAAGCGACAAAGCTTTATGACAGGAGTAAGGATGCGAAATGGCGAGTGAGAAGGTATCGATAATGGAACAATCTATTGGGATGCTATAAAATACAGTTATGGAAATATAGTATCGCCCCTAGGTGGATCAATCTAATTACCCCAGATGTCCCCAATGAGTTGTGAGCCCTAGCGGCAGGTTTACAAAAGAGATCAAGTTATAAGTGGTAGATTAATCAATATTAAGGTGAATCAACAATGGATAGACAAAAGTCATAAAGTATAAGGTGCGATTAGGCCGTCATTCTTAAAAGGAATAGTAATGAGAAAGCATTAAAGGACGTACATTTATACATATGGAATAATCAACGAACGTAACCTGGAGTTTGGTAGAATACCTCAGTAACAACAAATCGAAGTAAGAGTTATGGTATAGTATGACCTACCTGAATGCAGTAAAGTCATACGGATAGATAAACGGATCTACGAAATAAGGTATAGCAATGTTCGTAAGTTCAACAAAGTACCGAGCGAAGAGCTTCAGTATATCTATAGATGCCCAGAGGGACATTTTATAAAGCTCAGTATATGTCTACAAAGTGAGGCCTAGAGATTTGGCTAAAGACTGGAGGAAAAAGGAGATCGCATAGGCGCACTTACAGGGTTAGAGTCATACAAGTTGCATGACAGAAGGTAGCAAAAGTTACGATATTGGAAGAATCCCGACCAGAGGCTATGGTGTAAGAAAGAGACCTAAAAGTGGGAATACCCTAGACTTTTAATTTATTCACAGAACAACTTCCTAAGATGGCAAGGATAGTACTAAAGTATTCACAAGGACTATATGCTATGATAATGATAAGTGCATCAGTCAACATTCGAGGACGGATGTTCCAAAGGGGGGAATGATGTGACACCCCATGCTTTCGTACGTTAAAGTTTCGTCGTAAGTTAATCAACGTATGTTCAGGAAAGAGATTATTTTGAGATTATAAGAATTATGCTATTTCAAACAAGTAATGAGCAAATTCGTGAAGGTGAGAGGGTAAGCAAATCGAAAAAAATAAATTTTTGTCGAAGTTTGTCATGTTGGGATACAATATGGCCCGAGCTAAAGTACCCGGTATTAATGGAGTATTGTCGTACAAGGTACAACATGACCATAATAGTAAGGTGTATAAGGTATGTTAAAAGTGAGTAGTATTTTAAGTAATTTGACATAATCCTTAATTATGTGAATTATTGGATAATGGGGGAATTAACTAGTTAATTAATAATTAGTGGTTGATTAATTAATGTCTTTGGATAAGATTAATGATCCAAATCATGGAAGCCACATGGAGATACATATAATGACTCTAGCATTTGACTGAAAAGGTGGCACATTTAATATGTGGCTTAGTCATTACATTAAAACCTAACATCTTTCTAATTCAAGAGAAAGGTTATCAAAGTAGCATTAGGCAATGGATATTTCACACCTACTCTTCTTCTCCAATTCCACAAAGTAATACTAAAGTGAAAGAAAAGAAAAGAGAAATCCCACTACTTCCACTTGTTCTGTTTTTGGCTCAATAGACTTTGCACTACTTGCAGCAACTACTACTTGATTATTCCATTCCCCATTTCCTAGTCCTTTTCTTTCTTGTAATTGTAATTTCATACAAGAAAGTTTGCGAGACTTTTTGTTGAATCAAATTTCATACAGCAAATTCATAGAAGAAATATATCTCAACGTGAAATTTCTTGAAACAAAGTTCATATGAGACTTCTTAGCATAATAGCAACGGGATTTTGTGATTCTAAGGGAGTACGATGCAACCTTTTCCAAGAATATCATACGGATTTTTCCCTACTCCAGATATGTTAACGCTAAATCTTTCTTTCATTTTGCATGATCCAGTAACTACATGTGTTTGATAAAGAGGCATAACAAGAAGTTCATACTCCCGAATTTATATAGATTATCCTAGTCTCATAAATTATA
>AWOL01S0073733.1:2373-15204 GCA_000715115.1 Nicotiana otophora | reverse complement strand
CTGCATCGACCTCTAGCGCGACCTCGGCCTCAACCTTTACCCCCAGTCATAGTTGCCACCGGGGGCTCTGGCCCTTATCCTTCGGTAGATGTATTATGTGTTCTCGCCATCTGCGAGAGAATACGAATATAATGATTCAATCATCGATGACAGAATAAAATTGCACGACAGAATAAGAAAGAAGTGATATTGTTCCTAAACTTCATAGCCTCTGAGAGATATGTACAGACGTCTTCGTACTGATCCTTCAGACTCTACTAATCTTGCTCGTGACTCGTGAGATCTAAGTAATCTAGTGCTATGATACCAACTTGTCACGACCCAAAATTTCCACCTTCAGGACCGTGATGGTGCCTAACATTTCACTTGCTAGGCAAGCCAACGTTAAAATAATCTTAACCATTTTTAAACAAATTAAATTAAACAGAGGTCAATTACTATAATAAAGTGTGGAAGAGCATAACTACCGAATCATCACAATACATCCCCGAATCTGGTGTCACAGGTGCACGAGCTACTAGAATGATACAAATAAAGGTCTGAATAAAATCCATGTTGTTTGAAAGATAATACACAGCTAAGATAAGATAGAAGGGTACTTCAGAACTATGAACGTTGTGCAGTTATACCTCAAGTCTCCTATGAGTAGCTGAATCTGAGAACGTCTATGGTACGCCGCTGGGACCAACTCCAAAATCTGCACAAGAAGTGCAGAGTGTAGTATGAGTACAACCGACCCTATATACTCCATATGTGTCGAGCCTAACCTCGACGAAGTAGTTATGAGGCTATGACAAGACAAGTACGTAAACAACTTGTACAAGTATATACAAATATTAACCAACAATAATGCAATACATAACAATTTATAAATTGGGAGGGTACATGCGAAGGGGAATGATATAATAATTTTAGCAGGAGAAGTATCACTTAGCAGCCAATTAATTCATCAACAATAAAATGAGCAACTAGTAATATAAACATGGCACAACACCACCCTTCGTGCTTTTACTCTCATTCCTCCCATAAACTGATAAATAAATAATAATAATAATAATTGGAACAGCATCACCCTTTGTGCTTTTACACTCAAAAATGACACGGCAACACCCTTCGTGCTTTTACACTCTTTCTCACCATGACAATGATAGTATAAATAGTAAAAATGGCAAGGCCTCATCCTTAGTTCTTTTTCACTCTTTCTCACCATATTCAACAATAATTAAATCAATAAAAATTTCATGAATAATGATCAAATAATTAATAATAAACTTAAGAAGGAATATCTTAATTAAATAAGCAATTATTCAAAATGAAATAAATTCCTCCAACATGCTTTGACGCAACCACAACGCATAATTACTTGTCACCTCACATATACATTTTTCTCGCACATTAAATCACGTAGCAAATAGAGAAATACATTCCACTCCTTCAAGTCAAGGTTAACCACGACACTAACCTCGTTTTGCAACAAAATTCAACATTCCAATAAACCTTTGCCTCGCAAATTTGTGTCCGAAATCCTCAAATCTAGTCATGAACAATACAAGGAATTAATTCCATATTAATTTACAAATTTTTCGGATAAAAATCTGAAATTCATCTCAAAACTCAACAGTGGGGCCCATGTCTTGAATCTTGTAAAAGCTTACAAAATCCAAACACACGTTCTGAGACGAGTCTAACCATACAAAAATTATCAAATTATGATGTCATATGGACCTTCAAATCTTAATGTTTTTGTTTTTTGGCAAGTTTTACAAAATTTCAAATGTCTTCAATCTAAATCCGAAATAAATGATGAATATAGACATGGATTTATGAAATATAATCACCTTTGGTTATAGAACACTTACCCAATTCAAAGTCGTGAAAAATCCCTTTGAAATCGCCAAAATCCTAGACTCAAAACCCAAAAATGAGTAAAAATGGTTAACTTCCGATTTTATGGGTTCTGTCCAGGATTTTTCGCATCTGCGGACACTTGACCGCATCTGCAGTTCCGCTTTTGCAAAAATTGGGGGTCCCTTCTGTGGGTTGGCTCACTTCTGCGAAGAAGCGTCCGTTTCTGCGCAGGGCTTCCTTTTCCCCCCTTTTCCCGCTTCTGCAATGCGTTGGCCGCTTCTGTGACACCCCGTCCACTTCTGCAAAATGCTCGCTTTTGCGAGGAATGGCTCGCTTCTACGAGCTCGCATCTGCAGTCTAAATTCTGTTGGTGTGATTACACTAGAAGGCCAAAATATCAGATTTTCCTTATATCCAAATTTTGATCCGTTAACCATCCGGAATCCACCCGGGACCCCCTGGACCTCAACCAAATACAACAAGTGCTTAAACATCATACGAACTTAGTCGAGACCTCAAATCACATCCAACTATGCTAAAACCACGAATCATACCCCAATTCAAGCTTAAAGAACTTAAGAATTTTCAACTTCTACATTCGACACCGAAACCTATCAAGTCAAGTACGAATGACCTCAAATTTTGCACACAAGTCATAAATGACATAACGAACCTATTCAAATTTCCAAAATCGGATTCCGACCCTGATATCAAAAAGTAAACTCCGTGGTCAAACTTTGGAAATATTTAGCCTTTAAATTCCTAGTTTTCGTTAAATAGTAATAATTTGAGCTAGGGACCTTCAAATTCGATTTCGGGCATACACCTATGTCCCAAATCACGAACGGACCTACCAAAGTTGTCAAAACACTAATCTGACTCCATTTTCTCAAAATGTTGACCAAAGTTAACTTAGTTGAGTTTTAAAGCTCTATTTCACATTTTAATCAATGTTTCATAGAATAACTTTTCGGAATGTGCACGCAAGTCGAGGAGTGATAAATAGTGTTTTTCGAGGACTTATAACATAGAAATTAATGTTTAAATTAAAGATGACATTTTGGGTCATCACACTTCCCTTCAAAGAAAATCAGTTAAAACATTATATTTCCCTTTCAAGTGCTTGACTTGAAACTTGTATGGACAAAACCATTCAGCCCATCCGAGAATTTGCGGATTCAGAACGACCTTTGAATTCAACTGTATCATCCTTGGAAAAGCCTTCATAAGCATATGTATAAGAAAGTGTTAGTGAATTAGAAGAAAATTAAACTTTTTAATCCCATTTTTAACTGCAAGAATCTCCTTGAACGTGGAATGATAGTGTTGTTCAGCATCCTTGAATCTTCCAGTAGCGTAACCATATATTTTCTTTGAACATTTTCTTCCTCAAATAAAATTGTGCTCCAATATTCATTACTGGCATCTGTCTGCAATATTTTATTTCCATACGAGGAAATGTGCAAAGATTCTGACACTTTACGACATCTCTTTTATTTTTTCTCACTGCATCGTTTTGATCCTTGCCCCATGGCTAGACATTGTACTTTAAACTTTTTGTGAGAGGAGAAATATATGTATAGAAATAAGAATAAGATCTCTCACTTAATTTATTATTCCCAAACACTACTGTATTGGCTTCGTTGTGAACCTAATATCGGGAAACTTGAGATGTTCTTTAGAAATATGAGGACCTGAGGTGTGTTCTCCATGGGAATAATTCTTTCCCAAAAAATCAATCTCTATTTTTGCAAAAACCATTTTTTTTTTGGGCTGAAATGATGATGCCATTTTTTCACATTAAAGATGCAAAATGATTGATCCAATTTATACGCTTCTCCCATGTATCACTGAATAGTAAAATATTATCAATATCAAGAGTTTATGGGATTTTTGAGATGCCTCTTCAAGGGAATATATGTATCCCTTTATATAGGTGGGCGTTAGGGCTTAGGGTAGAGTAACCTACAAGAAACCCTGATAGACTCCTAGGATTTCAAGAGTCTTGTAGTATTTTCAATTTAGGATTTAGCTTGATCCGTTAAACATTTGATGTCTACAAATGCCCCCTACTTTAAAGTTTGTCGGAGTGTAGGCTTGCCGAAACTTGAAGACGAGACTTGAAATACTTGACCATCACAACAATGATTTTGAAACTTGGAGTTTTTGATTTACAGGAGGAAGAGATGAAGGGCAGAACTGGTCAAACAGGGCGTGCCAATTTGTATGCAACAAATTTGCGTCAGAAAAATAATAGAGTGATTGGTGGTAAAGAAACCAAAAGTGGAGGTGAACCACCCTCAAAAGCCATGACATCCAGTGACCTTGTATGAGTGTTTACCAAGTTGGTTCCGCACGAAGATTTCCCATGGGGGTATTGATGCCTCATGTTGCCATGCTGACGAAGGGGAAGAAAGGAGTGATGACCTACCGTTGGCACCATCTTCGAAAACGCTCATCGAGTCCACTCCTCAAGAAGTTAATGCTTGTGAGGAAAAAAGCACGTTCACAAATGACGATCTTCTGCTAGGTGACACTCTTCATAACCGCCCATTGTACCCTGTTGGATATATGTTTGATGAAAGGGTAAATCGAATTTTCGTTGATGGAAGATCCTCAGTGAACATTTTGCCAATTTGCAATGTGAAAGAACTTGGTATTCCCGTGAACTAACTCTCAGAAAGTCATGTGATGATCCAAGGATTCAACCAAGGGGGGCAAAGAGCCATAGGTGCGATCATGTTGGGAATCACCATTGAAGATATAAGTGCATGGCTGCATGTGATTGATGCAAAGACTTTATACAGCGTCTTGCTCATAAGGCCTTGGATACATAAGAATAAAATGGTTCCATATACCTACCATCAATGTTTGAAATACTACGAGGGTGAAGTCGAGAAGAAGATAGCTGCTGATGATGAGCCATTCACCAAGGCTGAGTCACACTTCACCGATGAAAAGTTCTACTTAAAGAACCGCATTGTGAAGGAGCTAAAAGCTGATGATGGCATGAACAGCAAGAATGACGAGCCCACAACTAAAAGAGCTGAGGTGATTGATGGTAGAGCCAAAGCTATTACTGAGGCGGTACAACCCAACGCGAATAAATCTCATAGAGGGGATATTGCGTCTTATGCCAAGAAAGTAAGTCCTGCATTCCAATATGCGACCTAAACGAATGAAAGATGAAGGGGAATCATCTAATCTCCAAACTAACATGCTAAAGGAGTTAACTCTTCTGGTAAAACGAATTGAGGCAGTAAAGTTGTCCTCAAAGCCACTTCCAAGGTTTGTAGGCCAAAATCATTTGCAGAATGTGGCACTCCCCACAAAGCGAACAGATGAAGGTTTTGATCCTAATGCTTATAGGCTATTTGGAAAAGATGGATATAATCCCAATGAGTTGTTAGAGTTAGGGAAGCTCCCATCAGAAGATGCGATGAGGCAACCACGTGAAGGTTTGGGATACAAGCAACTGTCACCAGTGCACATCTCTATAAGAAGGGCGAGCAACAATTATATCACAGTAGAAGACGAATCTACCGCTTCAAACAGGCCTTCTGTCTTTGATCGTCTTGGAAAATCAACTGTGAGAACTTCTGTATTTGAGAGATTGGGTCCATTAAGGAAGGGGAATAAGTTCCAGAGAAATAATCAAAATACAAAAACATCCGCTTTGCCCAAAATTCAGAAAATCTCTAAAGATTTCCAAAGTTTGGTTCCTTCTAAAATGAAGCGACAAACAAAAGTCATAGTTTCAGGTGATGAGCTACTGAAGGTGAAGCCATACACTGTGGTCTACACTAAAAATGTGATGAAGACAAAGAAAGTGTGGGTTCTTCGTATCATGTTACTGCACAAGGCGAGCATGGTGTTTTATCTCTAATGGAGGATGACGAGAAATTGAACGATGTTTCACCGTGTTATCACATATCCTTCAACAATGGGGACCCTCAAGAAGATGAAGATGTGAAATATGCTCCACCTGAACTTGAAGAAGGAGTGAAGACTACATTTGATACCTTAAAAGAAGTTAACCTTGGCACCAATGAAGAACCAAGACCCACCTACCTTAGTGCTTTACCTGAAGTGGATGAAGAAAGCACTTATATTGAGTTACTGAACGAGTTCAGGGATGTCTTTGCTTGGAGCTATAAGGAGATGCCTGGCATGGACCCAAAAGTAGCAGTCCATCACCTTGCCGTCAAGAATGGTGCTCGCCCTATTAAACAAGCCCAAAGGAACTTTAGGCTGGACTTGGTTCCCTTGATTGAAACCAAAGTTAACAAACTCATCGAAGCTGGCTTTATTCGTGAAGTTAAATACACAACATGGGTTTCAAGTATTGTCCCTGTAAGGAAGAAGAATGGCTAGATTCGAGTGTGCGTCGACTTTAGGGATCTCGACAATGCATGTCCCAAAGATGAATTCCCGCTTCCTATTCCATAGCTAATTACTGATGCTACTACTGGGTATGAGGCAATGTCGTTTATGGATGGTTCGTCAAGCTATAACCAAATTCTCATGGCACCAAACCATGAAGAGCTTACTGCATTCCGCACCCCCAAGGGTATTTATTGCTACATGGTAATGCCTTTTCGCTTGAAGAACGATGGTGCTACATATCAAACGGCTATGCAGAATATTTTTGATGACCTTGTACACAAACATGTCAAATGCTATGTGGAAAACATAGTGGTAAAACCAAGAAAGAAGGGCGACCACTTGAAAGACTTGAGAATGGTGTTTGAGTTGCTCCGAAGGTACCAACTTAGGATGAATCCATTGAAATGCACCTTTGGAGTTATTTCCGGAAAGTTCCTTGGTTTTATTGTCTGACATCGAAGGATTGAAATTGATCAAGTCAAAGTAGATACAATCTTGAAAATGCCTGAGCCTCGGGATATTCACGAATTGAAAAGTCTACAAGGAAAGTTAGCATACCTTAGGAGATTCATCTCAAACCTAGATGGGAGGTGCCAACCATTCAGTCACCTTATGAAGAAAGGTGTCCCTTTCAAATGGGATCAAGCATATAAAAATGTATTTAAGAGCATTAAATCCAACTTGATGAAGCCTCCGGTTTTAGCAACCCCTATACTTGGAAAGTCGTTGATACTATATATTTCAGCATAAGAAAGGTCTGCTGGAGCGCTGTTGGCCCAAGAAAATAGTGAGGGGAAAAAACCTCTCTTTTCTACTTGAGCAAGATGATGACACCAAACGAGCTAAATTATTCGCCAATTGAAAAGTTGTGTCTGGCGTAGTCTTTTCAATACAAAAGTTGAACCACTACTTTCAAGCTCATGTTGTTCGTCTTGTTTCTAAAGCAAATCCCATCAAGTTCGTGATGTCAAAACCTATTCTTAGTGATCAACTAGCTAGATGGTATCTCCAATTGCAACGATTCAAGATTTTGTACATCCCTCAAAAGGCTGTAAAAGGACAAGCATTGGCAGACTTCTTGGAAAATAACCATATACCTATTGATTGGGAGCTAACTGACGAACTGAATAACGAGGACGCAATGGTCATTGAAGTTCAACCTCCATGGAAGATGTACTTTGATGGTGTTGCACATCGCGGAGGAGCCGGTGCTA
Organism: Nicotiana otophora; assembly: GCA_000715115.1. Lineage (NCBI taxonomy): Eukaryota > Viridiplantae > Streptophyta > Magnoliopsida > Solanales > Solanaceae > Nicotiana > Nicotiana otophora. The sequence continues at coordinate 7,756 of AWOL01S0073733.1, read as the reverse complement.
GTGTAGTATTTGTCACTTCTCAAGGTAAAGTTCTGCCCTACTCTTTTACGTTGACGCAAATCTGCTCTAATAACGTTGCTGAGTATCAAGCACTAATACTTGGTCTTGCAATGGCGGTCGAAATTAATCGGTTGCAATTGCAAGTCTTTGGTGACTCCAGTTGGTGATCAACCAGTTTTTAGGTAGTTACGAGGTCAAGAAACTTGAACTACGCCCATCTCATGATTATACTAAAAAATCAATGGGGTGGGTCAGTGACGTGACTATTCAACATGTACCAAGGAAAGAAAACAAGAAGGCTGATGTTTTAGTTACCCTAGCTTCATCGTTAACCCTGCCTGATCAAGTGCAAGTTACTGTCTGCCAAAATTGGGGTGTACTACCGCCAAATGAGGTTGAAGGTAAAGGAAATAAACTCAAGCATCTTGTCGCTATTTTTGAAGCTGAGAAAGAAGAATGGCGATAACCTAGTATCAATTACTTAAGCTATGGGATACTTCCAAAACATCCGAGGAGAAGGACTGAAATTCGTCATCGTCCATTTTGCTTCCTTTACTACAAAGATACTATATACAGAAGGTCATTCGAGGGAGTACTGTTACAATGTTTATGGGAAAAAGAATCACTCCAAGCTTTACAACAGGTACATTCTGGGGTATGTGGGTCACACCAATCTGGACCAAAGCTCCACTTCCATATAAAAAGGATGGGATATTATTCGCCAATGATGGTAAAAGATTGCTTGGAATACGCTCTAAGATGTAAGGCTTGTCAATTCCATGCAAATTTTATTCATCAACCTCCTAACGTGTTGCACCCGACTGTGGCATCCTGGTCGTTTGACGCTTGGGGATTGGATGTTGTTGGACCACTGCCAAAGTCCTCTGGTGGGCACCTATACATCTTGGTTGCAACTGACTACTTCTCAAAAATGGGCTGAAGTTGTTGTTCATAAGGAGGTAAAGATGGAAAATGTTGCAAGTTTCATCCGAGTAAACATAATCTATCGCTTTGGCATTCCTCGTTACATAATAACGGATAATGGCAAGCCATTCGATAATAGGTTGCTAAAAAAGATTTTTGATCTCTTTGGCTTCAAGCAACGCAAATCTTCTATGTACAATGTTGCTGCCAATGGTCTAGCCGAGGCATTCAACAAGATTCTATGCAACTTGTTAAGAAAGGTCGTCTCTAAATCCAAACGAGACTGGCATGATTATATGGAAGAAGCTCTGTGGGCATATAGGAAAACTCACTGCACGCCAACATAAGCAACCCCTAATGCACTCGTTTATGGAGTCGAAGTCGTCTTACCACTCGAGCGTCAAATATCTTCATTACGATTAGTTATCTAAGAAGGGATCACTGATGAAGAAAATGCTTGACTTCGATTAACAGAGTTGGAGGCTCTTGATGAGAAGAGGTTTGAAGCTCAGAAGATTCTTGAATGTTATCAAGCTCGATTGTCTCGTGCCTTCAACAAAAGAGTTCGCCCGAGATCCTTTCAAGTAGGAGATCAAGTCTTTATCGTACGAAGATCCATAATTACTTCTAATAAACCTGTAGGGAAGTTCACTTTACAATGGGATGGGCCATATGTCATACAAGAAGCTTACTCAAGTGGGGCTTACAAGCTGGTTGATGCAAATGGCATGAGAATCGGTCCTATCAATTGCAAGTTTTTGAAGAAGTATTATCCTTGAAGTTGAAATGCTCCTTGACGCATGAGACTAAACTCCATGTTCCTACACTCCTGGCCCGCATGAGTCTATATTGTTTACGACCCACCAAAAAAAGAGTCTGCTAGGTTGAAAACCTCGAAAGAGGCGGCCTAGGAAAATGTTAGAACATATAAACAAAATAAAAAATATAACAAAAATAAGAGTCCGCTAGGTTGAAAACCTTGAAAGAGGTGGCCTAGGCAAAAGTTAGGACATAAAAAAATTAAAATAAAAAATAAAAAATAAAAAAATAAATCGCCCATTCTGAACTACGGTATGACTTGATCCTCTTTACCGAGGTACGTAGGCTGCTTAGAGTTACATTCTGAGTTCAGTCGCATGAGTTTAAAAGATACATAGTGCCCCGATCTTTGTTCGAATAAAATACGATGGAATGTAATCCATTCCACCATCACTTGAAAATCGAGTTGCGATACCATTCTTCTGTTAAACTTTGGATCCCATTTGATTTAAAGGGGGCAAGATGCTAGGGTAAAGTGGTTTCTTCACTGAAATGATGACAATATTTGCATCAAAGTCAAAAGGGATGTTTGTGTCGGATATGTTTTAAAGGTTTTCGTTGCGAACTTTTAAAGGTGTTCATCTCAAACTTTTAAAGGCATTCGAATTTTTAAAGTTTTTTGTCGCGAACTTTTAAAGGTGTTCAATTTTTTAAGGTTTTCATTCCAAACTTTTAAAAGGTGTATGTTTCGAACTTTTAAAGGTGCTTGTGAAGGTGCTCGTGACGAACTTTACATAGGCCGCTTTATTGCAATATTTGTCAGTCTCGATTATTTTCCTGACGCAAAATTATTGTTGAGCTTAAAAGTACATTAATTTTGCGTCAGTAATTTCATACCGTAACGTGATAGGAACATTAAGAACACATTTTGAATACATAATTCTCCATACTTTTCTTACTCAGGATGATTGAATTTATTAGGAACAACTCGCAACATGAGAATAAGGAACTTGAACCAACCATACTTGAAACTTACGGGAACATCATGGAATTCAATTTTAAGAGAGTAGTTCAATAAACATACCTCGATTTGAACTTACCTTAAATTACTACAATGTTCCAGAAATCCTAGGAACTTCAATCTAATTAGAAACATATCAAAAGTGAACCATAATTAGGAAGATATTCTTGGTCTTAGCTCATTCGAGCATTTTATCTAACGCTAGGTGTGGAAATTTGTTACAAGGTTCTTCCGCAAGATGTATTTCACTTCACAACCCAATCCTTACTTATTTGAGCTCAACAATTTTCCCACGAACCTTAGTAGTACATGAATGTATAAATAATACTCTTACACCCAAGAATCATACTCCCCATCAACCATCTTTTACCCCAAACTCGAAATTGAAGCTAAGGGTTTGATCCTTACCTCTTGAGTGAAGATCTTGTGAGATTTACTTGTTGGATTTCAAAGCTTGGAGAAGAACTTGATGAACAAAGCACTTGAGCTTCTTCCTCTCTATAGAACACTCTCACTTCTCTCTAAAAATATCAGGTTTTTGTCTTCAAAATGAACCCCAAAATCTATTTATCAAAATGGGGTCGGGTTATAAAATCAGGAAAATGAACTCTCCGAGCTCAGATCTACGATCGCAGAATAGACTACAGAATGGGTATGCGGTCCGCACAATGGACCGCTAAATTGGTCAGTTCTGCGACCATTCTGCAATTGCAGAATTGGCCGCAGAATCACATTCTGCCAGACTTTGATAATCTTTTCATAACTTCTTGTAGGGGTGTCCAAATAACAAACGGTTTGAGGCGTTAGAAACTAGACTCGAATATCTTTTATTTGAAAGACTGTTCATGACATAACTCCTTATATATATGTAGATATTCTTGTCCAAAGTTTTGTCTTGTGCGTACTCATTTGGAACTTTAGTCTATCATGTAATTTCCAACTTGACTTAGACTTAGGGCTCTCCTTAGAACCCGCATCACTTATAATATGCCTCATACACTTATTAGCATATCAAATTTATATCCATCATATTAATAGTCCTCGTCTGCACAAAAAACAATATAATTAGCACGCATCAACTTTCTTAATAGCGCTTAAGTACTTCCAAATTTTCTGGGGTGCTACACAATAACCCAAACATATAACCGTTCAGGATCTTCTATCAAACCCATCAACTCATATCTCATGAACTTAGAGTCTGAAATCATTAATCCAATGATATAATTAATTAGTCGGTGAACATTCAATCATCTTGAATGCGAGTTCTAGGGTTTCTGTTCTCAACAACAATGTCTCAATCGAATAACTAATGATTTGAATTGTTTACCCATTTTAATAAGGTGTTGGTAAATTGAAATAAACTTAGAATCAACATTAGAACTTACCATGGATGATGGAGAAACCTTGGAGGAAGTTGGGTTCTCGAGATCTTCTATTTCTACAGAAAATTTATGGGGAATGGGTATAGGGAACAAGGTAGGGCTTTAACAACGACCCTTTCATATGCGCGCCCATGCAACTGAGGGCCCAACCGCACACCTGAACATGCAGCAAGGGCGTTGGCACTGCAACAAGTGCGTTACCATGCACGTGATGGCTGAGCGCGTAGCTGAGCATGCAGACTGCGCATTGTCCAGTAAAAAAGATGTAAATTATTGCACGAAGATCCATTTTGGAATTTGAAAAAACGACAACTTTCGTGTTTTATGTTTTCTTGAATTCGTAATAGATTTTCACTTGATCAGGCTGGAAGACAGGCCTTCCAAAAACTTTGTCAATTTTATTGCATCTTATGCACGTAACTTTGTGTAAACATTTTACACATTCATGCCTTATCTGAATAAAGCATTTGGTTACTTTTTAAAATGCGGTGCGAAGACCCAGATTGACTATCTCCTCCTCAGGAGGTGTGACAGAGGGTTTTACAAGGATTGTAAGGTGATTCCGGGTGAGATACTCGCGACGCAGCATAGGCTCTTGGTAATGGACGTTGATATTATGTTGAAGAGGGGGAAAAGGTCTACTCAAGGAAGACCGAGAATCAGGTGGGGAGCCATAACTAAGGATAAAGCCCAAGCGTTGGAGGGGCGGTTGTTGGCTCTGGGTGCTTGGAGGAGCAGTGGTGAAGCGAGCACTATGTGGTCAACGACAGCAGACTGTATTAGGGAGGCTGCGACAGAGGTGTTAGGGGTCTCGACGGGCATTTCTGGTGGGCACAAAGAAGACTGGTGGTGGAATGAAGTGGTCCAAGGTAAAGTTGAAGCAAAGAAGGAGGCATACCTGAAGTTAGTGGGGAGCATAAGTGAAGAGGAGAGGTGAGTGTGCATGGAGAGGTATAAGGCAGCTAGGAAGGAGTCTAAGCTGGTGGTCATAGAGGCTAAGACTGCAGGTTATGGTCGTATGTACGAGGAATTAGGGAAAAAAGGTGGGGAGAAGAAGTTTTTCCGGCTGGCCAGGTTGAGGGAGAGGAAGGCTCGGGATTTCGACCAAGTGAGATGTATCAAGGTTGAAGACGGTAGAGTATTGATGGAAGATGCCCAGATTAAGAGGAGATGGCAGACTTACTTTCATAAACTTCTGAATGAAGAAGAGGATCGGGATATTGTGCTAGGCGAGTTGGATCATTCCAAGAGTCACCGTGACTTTGGGTACTGCAGGCGTATCGAGGTTGAGGAGGTC
>AWOL01S0073729.1:18948-49247 GCA_000715115.1 Nicotiana otophora | reverse complement strand
CTTGGTCGGGCATTTCATCATCATGCCATCTGAAATATTTGCATCCACCTCGACCCTACAAAATTAAAAAAGAAATGTGGCCAAAAAATTTAAAAATGAATTTCTTTTTTAAGAAATTCAAGGGTCTAAGCAATGCGATCGACTTACCAATTTACAACCATAAAATCGACGACCTGGGTTTGCAGGTGACCATGATATAGTTAGTGGCGTATTCAATCCACAGTGGCAAATATCCATTCCATTGCGTGAAGTTATTGATTTTTGTGACATGGAACTGATAAACGAGAAAGATGAGGAAGAAATCAGATAAAGATTCAAGCTTGGGCACCCAAGTTTCAGTTGAAGGGGAAAATGGCGAATTTGAAAGGGGAAGAAGACGAAAGAGGAATTAGGGCTTTTTTGAGAGAAATAATGGGAAAATCGGGTATTTTTTTTAAGTGGGTCTAACGGGTGGGTTTTTTTTACCGTTAGAATATCCACCCAAGCAAATATTAATAACATTCACACGCTTACCATGTATGGACATAACGCTCCTTTGGCCGGTCATGCATTGTGTTTAAATGGTATAGACCAGAATAGAGTTAAAGTGTTTAATAGGAAAAACACTAAGTTAAGGTGTCAAAATGGAAATTGGAACAAAGTTTAAGGGGCGGTCTATATATTTGCCCTTTTTTTATAACTCGTTCTTTTTTAATAAGTAAAATACGAAAACCTTTTTTTCTCAAAAGAAATCTTGTTTTATGCAATATAACCAAAAAAAACAAAGGCAAAATACCTTAAAACACCCTTAAACTTGGCACCGATTATTAGTTTCCTCCCCAAACTATATCTACTCCTAATTACCTCCCTACACTTGAATAAATGAATTTAAATACCCCCTCGGTCTCATACAGTTAAGAGTATACACATGCTGGCCTTGTTGGATATTTTATCCGATGTGTGCTCCACGTAGGCGAAATAATAAGATTTTATATTACCTATACAAAAATTAAGAAAAAGAAGATAAAATGAAAAAAAAAAAGACGGATTAAAACCTGAACTAAAAAGGACAGCTAAATTAAATCATTTTGTCCAAACTCTTCTCTCTCAAATTCCCTCAAATGGTTCTCCCATTTTTCCCTTCGATTTACCTATAAATCTTCGGGATCTAGTTAAGAAATTTTCATTAAATAATTTTCTTTCCGTTTATATTTTGTTGGTTTGGGTGTTTAATCAGTGTCGGTGAGTTCCAACAAAGTGGAATAGTATTCCAACTGTGGTGGTTTTTTGATCGACAAAGTAGGTTCATCTTCAATATTTTGAAGAAAGTTGAAAAGAAAACCAAGATAAGTGTCTAAGAACTTTTGCAATTAAAAAAGAAAAATCAAAATTACAGGAAAAGAAAGAGCACTAGTTATGCTTTAATGAAAGAAGTTATAACGAGGAAGAAATTAGAATAATAGTCGTGGGAAAGATGGGAGAAGTAAAGGAAAATGTTAATTAGGGGGCATTTACCATTTGAGCTGTGTCACGACCCAAAATCCACTAAGGTCGTGATGGTGCCTAACATCGCCGTCAGGCAAGCCAACAGTGAATGTTTAACATAGTTGCTTATTTTAGTGCTTTTGAAACCATAATTTTTCATCATTTAAATAGTAAGAAATAGAATTTACAGGGCTACTAATGATTTCACAACTGCAATAAAGGAAAAACCCATAAGCACCCCCAAAACCTGGTGTCACAAGTGCATGAGCATCAACTAGGAAATAAAATAAAATACAACATCTATCTGAGATACAATTTAGACATGAAATACAAATAAATCTGATGGAGACTCTGCCGGCTGCGAATCATAACATGAAATGCAGTTCATGGTAAGTCCCCGCTACATCCTTGCTTCTGTGCCCAGAAGACCACCAAACATATATGTACCTGCACAGAAATGTACAGCAAGTGTAGTAAGTATCTATCCTAACCCCAGAGAAGTAGTGACGAGGGGTCGACATCGACGCTAACTAGTGGTCCAATAAGACATACAATAAGAAGTAAAACAGATATGGGGCAGAATAAATACACGAATTAAACAAATATAAATATGTGGTACAATCTTTCACTCAACAATAAACTCAACTCTCGATTAGCAGTCACCTCCTCCCCCAGAGTACATATATATATATATATATATATATATATATATATAATGGACCTCACCAGATAGGTCGCCATAATTCAAATTAGGAAAACTCCCGGATACACTAGCCCTTTGTACAATTAATACGCACGATTCCCTAGAAGGATTTTTACAGAAATGCCGAGACGTACGACCCGATCCCATCATAATCTGGTATATAAACATAGATACATCTATTATATATATTGCTGAGGCGAACGGCCCGCTCCCATCATAATCTGGTGTATAACCATAGATACATCTATTATATATATTGCCGAGGCGAACGACCCGCTCCCATGAGAGTGTGGTACATAATCCTTCCGAGGCGAACGGCCCGATCCCATAAAGTGTGCGCACTACCGAGGGTCGAACGACACAAAACATAGATGTATCTATCCTCCCGAGGCGAACGACCCGCTCCCATTAGAATAAGAAAGCTTTGATGGGTCCTTGACCCCACTCACGAAGGGACAAGTGAGTTTTAGGAAATCTTTGGGGAAAGCCCTTCGATGAGAATTCGTAACGCGGGGGAAATGCGCAAGAGGAGTACAATTATTCTGTGGTAAGTCATAAAGTTCATCCGATCTCTACAATAAAGAGTCTACCGCTTTACATAAGTCTAGTCTCAAAGTTTAACATGTAATAAGGGACGTAATAGGCAAGAGACAACTCAAATAGTAGCATGGCATGAACCTGAGTCTACCCAAAAAATAACATGAATATAGCTACGGACTCTCGTCACCTCGTGCGTACGTATCCCCTGCAACAAGTAGCAAATATCAATTACAATACCTAGGGGGTAGTTTTCCCCTCACAGAGTTAGACATGACACTTACCTCACTCCAAAATTCTATAACCGGCTCCAAAGCCTCTCTAACACCTCAAACCGGTGTCGGTCGCTCCAAAGTAGTCAATTAAGATGCAACCCAATCAAAATGTACTCTAATACTTATAATAAATCAATTTATAACAATTTTCAACTCCGCTCAAAAAATAAATATGGCAACCCTCGGGCCCACATGTCCGGATTTTGAAATTTTTTGAATATAACCATTACCCATAACCTCACGAACACAACTATATAATTTATTTCCAATTCCATGTCCAAATTCGTGGTCAAAATCCAAAAATACTAATTACTAGGTTTTCTATCAAAATCCCACAATTTCTACAAATTTTCATGTTACAATCTATCCATAATCTATGTATTAAACTCACATTAAGTAGAAATTACTTACCTCACAAAGTTAGGTCGTAATCCCCTCCTTGAAAGCTCTCAAATCGCCGAAGAGTGAATGAAAATGTGATAAAAATGGCCTAAGTCCCGTATTAAATGAACCCTCACTGCCCAATGACTTTTGCACCTGCGGTGCTTTGGGCCGCATCTGCGGTCCCGCACCTACGAAAAATGCCTCGCAGGTGCACTTTTCCCTCACCTGGCCGGGCTCCGCATCTGCAGACAAGGAGGGCCGCTTCTGCGAGCCTAGCCGCACCTGCGACCATGTCTCTCGCACTTGCGCTCACACAGATGTGCCCAATCTTCCGCATCTGCGGATTCTATGCTGCCCTCCATTTCTCGCTTCTGCAGCTCGTGGCTCGCACCTGCGAGCCCACACCTGCGGCTGGCCAAGCGTAGGTGTGATTATGACAGATCTGGGAGCTTCAGCTGTTACTCCAAGCTTCTGACATGGTCCGAGCCTCGTCCGGTTGACACTCGGGGCCCCTAGAGCCCCGCCCGAACATACCAACAAGTTTGGAATCATATAGCGGACTCGCTCAAACTCTCAGAACACCCGAAACAACATTAAAACTAAGAATCGCACCCCAAAACCAATTGAATCAAACTTATGAACTTCTAGTTCTTCTATTCACTCAAAATGCGCTGAAATATACTTAGACTACTCAGATTGACACCAGATTTTGCGCATAAGTCATAATTGACATTACGGACCGACTCCAACTTCTGGAATCGGAATCTGACCCCGATATCAAAATGTCCACTTCCGGTCAAACTTCTCAAAAGAAAATCTTCAAAGTTCGAACTTTCGCCAAATGACCCCGAAATGACCTACGAACCTCCAAATCCACATCCGGACGCGCTCCCAATACCAGAATCACCATACAAAGCTATTCCCAGAATCAGAAATCCCAACGGACATCGATAGAATTGAAATGCACTTCAACCCAAATTTATGAAATCCTTCCAAAATGCCAACATCCACAATAGGTGCCCAAACATTCCCAGGTCATCCAAAATCTGATCCGGACATATGTCCAAGTCCAAATTAATCATAAGAATATGTTGGAACCTTTAAATCCCGATTCCGAGGTAGTTTACTCAAACATCACCTTATAGTCAATTCCTCCAACTTAAGGCTTCCGAAATTAGAATTATTTGCTTTCCAAATCAACTCTGAACTTCCCGAAATTATATTCCGACCATACGTACAATTCATAATACATGAAGTGAAGATGCTTAGGGTCTCAAACCGTTGGAGGATGCGCTAGAGCTCAAAACGACTGGTCGGGTCGTTACATTCTCTCCCACTTAAACATACGTTCATCGTTGAATGTGCTAAGAACTGCTCTGGAGTTGTCTGAAATAGTTAGTTGAGGCACTAGTTTCCTGAATTATTTGTGATAGCTATGTGCTATGAGTGCACATATGTGTGGGGTTTGAGCCCATGAGCGAGCACCAGGGTAATTATTCATGCTCGGGAAAATGATTAGGCTATGATATGCCTAGAGTTGACTGTTAAGCTTAAAGCTATAATGTCTCTCGTATTTGTACCATTGTTGTGAACTATTAGAGCCATACTTGAGATTACAAAGAGGCTAATTCCCTGAATAAAACTTGGTAGGTACTTATTCTGTGATAACTTGCCGATTTGAGCTATGATAGCACATTTTGCCCATGCCTACAATATAGCATTTTATTTATATCAGTCTAGGAGCATGAGAATCTTATTTCATTCTTTATATGCATGTATAATTGTTTAATTATTCCTGTATGATATGTTTGGACTGGAGGACCGCGTTTAACACCTCTTGCACCTAACCGTGCTACCATAACCCAGTTGAGCACATTTTCTCAAGCAAACCTGAAAATCCACCCTTTTATCTAGTCAAATAAGCCTTAGAGCCAATTTCCAACATCTGAAATCCTCTACCAGGTCTGTTTCCAACACACGAACACCGTATTAATCACTGCACGATGCATCAATACATGTTTGCATACCTTCGCGGAATCCGCACCATGCACCGCATAATTCACATGACAATAATAGCATCTCTTGATAACAACAACCAAAATCCCCTGAATTCGATGCTCACAACACACCTCATGACCCATATAAGTCCTGTTCCAACTCTTGCAATACTGCCACGACAGAGAAGATGTGTAGAACTCATAACCATCTGCCGAATCGCAATTTATGGAGTCTCTCCTATTCTGGACTGAATAACAATATCTACTCTTTAATATGCTTCATATATATCTGATTGCACTGATCCCAGGTCCAATAATCTCGTCTCACCCTATACAAGCTGCTCAGGCAATAAGCCACCTCAGACACTGCCAAATATCCCGTATGATGCCACAATGTGCCAACAAACTACAAAATCAAATGCGATACATAAGGAAAAACGAACTCTGGAAAGAAATACTCAACCCACGTAACTAATTAAACAACCGAAAGGATGTTAGGAACCTTCCTCGGGAAATGAGAAGCAAAACACGCAATAATAGGTATGAGAAACTGTACTCAATAACACACTGTTGCGGCGTTAAACCCGATCCACACATGATACCGTTGCGGCATGCCACCCGATCCAATCAACATATCCGTGGCAGCGTGCCACCCGATCCAACCATATACCCTTGGCGGTGTTCACCCGATCCACACATAATAATCTAAAGAAAACACACATCGAGCCGTAACACTCATACATACGAAATGCCCGAATATCAACCATAATCACGCCAAGTGCATAATACAAATCCTGTGGAGACGGGTAGCGTCACGCGCTACAAAACTCAAGCACCACTAAGGTGTGATATATGACCTATATCTCGAGAGCCATCCTACTCATATAATACCACAAACCATATGGGATCTGAATACGAGTGCAAATAATAAAACCACCTCACAATCTACTTGGTATAATATAGATTACACGGGATAGATAATGACAAGAATAACATCCAAGGCCCGAAGAACCTTTCAAAAACAACGCTATGCTGAGATGAGCACATCCGGCCTGATATAGAGCCCACATTCACATTTAGATCCATCCACGGACCTCAATCGATTCTGATCATACTATGCTTGGCTAAATAGCCTCTCAAGGACCCACAATGACCTATTCATGACACATAAGAGCAGCCGTCAAATCCGGAACAAACTTCCACATTCCATAACCAAATGAATTAAGTGCCCTTCCGGCATAAATTCTCATATTAGCGATAGTACCACAATCTCCATACTTGGTTTTAAATCTTTAATTAATCAAGTGACTACATGTCACACTTATACAATACTTAAGTGGGATACACTCCCACGACCCTCTGCATCAGGTAACAAGTCTGCACATCCATACCACCAGTCACACTAATGCTGTAAAGCAAATCAAGAAGCCGCAAATCAGTACACAAAGCCTCTTACAAATGACACCGATCTCAGGTGAGGCTAAAGACAATACCAGCTTACTCTAAACATCCAAATTCTTCCCTGATCATCTAAGCTCGTGACATTCTTGTCAACACCGAACCAAAACCTTGATCCTTATCTTCCAATTTCCCATGCCGTTTGCTGCACCTAACATGCCAATACGTGAGAGTACCAGAATTCCATAATAACCCCTGATCCACTAATAGGATAAACACATCATCATATAGAAACCTTTTACTTAGCTCATTTCGGAAGAACTAATGCAACACGCAACCTAATTCCCAAACCGCATAAAATACAACCTCATGTCGTAATCTAAACTACCATAACTCTTTCGGAATTCCCTTTACATAACAAAGCCATACGAATCGAATACCTCCCAAATCAACCAAGTTGTGGTGGCGCTCAATCCCAAGTGTACAACCACAAACTACATGTATAACTTCACGCTGGAGAAACTGGCCACTGCCATAATCGTGTTGATTCAACCATTACCAACCGAGCCACTTCTTCTAATTTACTCGGGACTTGCCCTAGAAATAATGATAGCTCCATTCAAAACATCATGAACTCAAATCCGCACACATCCTGAGTGACCTTATTTCACGAGACCAAGTTGTCTCCAAAACCCACGAACCATCTCATACCCTCCGTATGCGCATATTTGCATATTTAACTAGTACACCCATTTTGAAAACCACCCCTCTATGAATCCGAAGTTATTTTCTCCCATTCCTCAAATGCCACAACGCAGACCGACGATAACGTAGAACACTCCAAGCCACCTTTCATAATCCACTGCAAAAGCTCAAATACTTAACCATACTACTGGCTCGAAATCCTTAGGCACCGCACTTTTAATAAGTTTTTTTTGAACCTACTAGGACCATTGTTGAGAGTCACCCACTCTGGCTTGTCCCTAAATATAATCAAACTCCAAGGCTCTACTAGCACATGAACACCCTATCGAAGAAGCAACCGATTGAATTCCTTTCCTTATACATTGCATTCACATGAAGCATAGACTCCGAGTCTTACCAAAACCTGGACATGAACTGATAAGGACAAATTCAACACACATTCCACCAATCCTTTGCTCAAATTACCACTGATGTTTTCTTTCCTTAGTCGTAATAACCCACCAATACACCGATAACCAAAAACCGCACGAGTAGACAACCATGCAATCCAACCATAAACGGTGGGACCCTTCCACTTAGCTTGAAGCTACAATTACATCACCTTGGAAACCACCGAGATTCCTTCTCCCCCATTGACATGAGCTGAAAGTGCAACAATACATCTCAAACTCGAAGTCATGTTGCATCCAAATAAAATCCGTGAACCTAGTCATTGCCCATTATCAATCCCCAAATTGTTGTAAACTTTCCTCAAGGAGCGTGGCTATCCTACAACAGAACCCATATGCTACTCTACCACTCTCCCACTCTGGTTAAACCCTCTCCTTTAAGCAAATCCTTGACTTCTAATTTTCATTCTTGATCTTATAGCAATTCAACCACCGCAAAACACCTCTCGACATGCCCTTCCTCATACTTCGCTGCCCGAATATTGCCCCAAATCAAATCCATACTTGTAGCACCTGAACAAATGAGTCGCTACCAACTCTAAACCTCCTAGAAGATCATCTTTCTCGAGCCATCAAGATATGAAACACCAATTCGATTTCAAACTGTGACATACCGCTATCTCTGACAACCGCTCCTTAGGCACAATTCTGCAACACCCTTCCCAGAAGGCCAAAAATCAAAGAAGACCGTAACACCGGTGAACCCTAATGTTTCAACAAGGACGACAATGCTACATCACAATTGAGAATTTCACCTCGCTAGAAAATACCAAGTCTCGTTATTTCATCAACCAAGGCCTGAACATCTATAGTCTGATTGCCTTCCCTCCGCTGGAATTTAAATGTTGAACCTCTAAGCCGTGAATTGAGAAATCCTCCTTTCAAGTCACTCACTGCTGCAACCCATACATGAGCACCCTACCATTACACCAACACTATATGATTGCAACGCACGAATCATCATAACAATCAGTACTCCATCTCTAAACCATAAGCAATACCGATTACATAAGTAAAACGACAGAACAGCCTTCCGCAAGGAGAGGACAATAGCCCGATCAAATAGCAGGGAGAAACATCCTGCACCACATCCGCAGTACAACTACAATTCCTCAATTACCAATTGATAACAAGCGCTTCACGCCGCATAAGATTGAGTAGGAAGGAAATAAAGGAATAAGCCTCAAAGGAAACAAATCGCACGATGAGGAATCAAGAAGGAAAGTACTCCTAACAGCCCTGTAGCCTCTTGAAGATAAGTACAGACATCTCTGTACCGATCCGCAAGACTCTACTAGACTTGCTCATGAGTCATGAGACCCAAGTGAACCTAATGCTTTAATACCAAGCTGTCACGACCCAAATTCCATAAAGGTCGTGATGGCGTCGGACACCACTGTTAGGCAAGCCAACAATAATTACTTAATTGGGTTCTCATTTTATTATTTTTGAAATTATATTTTTCCTTCAATTTAAATAGTAGAGAATGGGGATTTACAGAGTAAATAATAATACTTTTAACAAATTCAATACACAACAACCCATAATCATCCCAAAACTCGGTGTCATAAGTGCATGAGCATTAACTAGGAATATAAACTAAAATACAGCAGCTGTCCGAAATACATATTGGACAAAAAAAATGTAAATACTCTGAAGGAGACTTTGCTGGTTGCGGGTCGATAAATAGAATGCAGCTCACCTAGGTCCCCGCATGTATTCACGCCTCTGCTCTCACATGGCCTCTAGACATATATGTACCTGCACAAAAATGTGCAGCAAGTGTAGTATGAATACGTAAGCAACGTGTACCTAGTAAGTATCTAGCCTAACCCCAAAGAAGTAGTGATGAGGGGTCGACATTGACGCTTACTAGTAGTCCAATAAGGCAAATACAGTAAGAAGTAAAACAGATATGGGGCAGAATAAATATGCGAATAAAACAAATATAAATATGTGGTACAATCTTCCTCTCGACAATAAACTTCACTCTCGATTAGTAGTCACCTCCTCCCCCGGAGTACATATATATATATAATGGACCTCACCAGATGGGTCGCCATAATTCAAATCAGGAAAACTCCAAGATACACTGGCCCTTTGTACAATTAATACGCATGATTCCCTAGAAGGATTTTTAAAGAAATACCGAGGCGTACGACCCGATCCCATCCTAATATGGTATATAACCATATATACATCTATTATATATATTGCCGAGGCGAACGGCCTGCTCCCATCATATTCTGGTGTATAACCATAGATACATCTATTATATATACTGCCGAGGGGAACGGCCCGCTCCCATGAGAGTGTGGTACATAATCTTGCCAAGGCGAACGGCCGGATCCCATAAAGTATGCGCACTGCCGAGGGTCGAACGACACGAACCATAGATGTATCTATCTCGCCGAGGCGAACGGCCCGCTCCCATTAGAATAAGAAAACTTTGATGAGTCCTTGACCCCACTCACGAAGGGATATGTGAGTTTTAGGAAAGCTTTAGGGAAAGCCCTTCGATGAGAACGCGTAACACGGGGGAAATTCG
Source organism: Nicotiana otophora (assembly GCA_000715115.1). Classification (NCBI taxonomy): domain Eukaryota; kingdom Viridiplantae; phylum Streptophyta; class Magnoliopsida; order Solanales; family Solanaceae; genus Nicotiana; species Nicotiana otophora. The sequence goes on along the minus strand of AWOL01S0073729.1, from coordinate 38,787 downwards.
TAAGAGGAGTACAATTATTCCGTGGCAAGTAATAAAGTTCATTCGATCTCTACAATAACGAGTCTACCGCTCTACACAAGTCTAGTCTCAAATTTTAACATGTAATAAGAAACCTAATAGGTAAGAGACAACTCAAATAGTACAGTTATAGCATGGCATGAACCTGAGTCTACCCGGACAATAACATGAATATAGCTACGTACGGGCTCTCGTCACCTCGTGCGTATGTATCCCCCGCAACAAGTAGCAAGTTAGATAGGAGACTTACCTTGCTCCAAAATTCCATAACCGGCTCCAAAGCCTCTCTAAAACCTCAATCCGGTGCCTGTCGCTCCAAACTAGTCAATTAAGATGCAACCCAATCAAAATGCACTTTAATACTTATAATTAATCAATTTATAACAATTTCCAACTCCGCTCGAAAATTAATAAAGCAACCCTCGGGCCCACGTGCCCAGATTCCAAAATTTTTTGAAGATAACTATTACCCATAACCTCACGAACTCAACTATATAATTTATTTCCAATTCCATGTCCAAATTCATGGTCAAAATCAAAAAATATCAATTTCCAGGTTTTCTATCAAAATCCCACAATTTCTACTAATTATCATGTTAAAATCTACCTATAATCTATGTATTAAACTCACATTAAATAGAAATTACTTACCTCACAAATCTAGGTCGAAATCTCCTCCTTGAAAGCTCTCAAATCGCCCAAGAGTGAATACAAATGTAATAAAAATGGCCTAAGTCCCGTAATAATGAACCCTCATTGCCCAACGACTTTCGCACATGCGGTGCTGCGGGCCGCATCTGCGGTCCCGCACCTGCGGCCAGGCTCCGTATCTGCGGACAAGGAGGGACGCTTCTGCGAGCTAAGCCGCACCTGCCACCATGTCTTTTGCACCTGCGCTCACGCAGGTGTGCTCAATCTTCCGCATCTGCGGATTCTGGGCTGCCCTCCATTTCTCGCTACTGCGGCTCGTGGCTCTTACCTGCGAGCCTGCACCTGTGGCTGGCCAAGCGCAGTTGCGATTATGACAGGTCTGGGAGCTTCAGCTGTTACTCCAAGCTTCCGACTTGCTCTGAGCCTCGTCTGATTGACACTCGGGGCCCCCGGGGACCAGCCCGAACATACTAACAAGTTTAGAATCATATAGCGGACTCGCTAAAACTCTCAGAATGCCCGAAACAACATTAAAACTAAGAATTGCACCCCCAAAACCAATTGAATCAAACTTATGAACTTCAAGTTCTTCTATTCACTCAAAATGCGCCGAAATGTACTTAGACTACTCGGATTGAGACCAAATTTTGCGCACAAGTCATACTTGACATTACGGACCTACTTCAACTTCCGAAATCGAAATCCGACCCCGATATCAAAAAGTTCACTTCCGGTCAAACTTCTCAAAAAAAACCTTCAAAGTTCCGACTTTTGCCAAATGACCCCGAAATGACCTACGGACCTCCAAATCCACATCCGGATCCCAATACCAGAATCACCATACAGAGCTATTCCCAGACTCAGAAATCCCAACGGACATCGATAGCATTGAAATGTACTCCAACCCAAATTTATGAAATCCTTCCAAAATACCAACTTCCACAATAGGCGCCGAAACGTTCTCAGGTCATCCCAAATCCGATACGGACATACGTCCAAATCTAAAATAATTATACAAACTTGTTGGAACCTTCAAATCCCGATTCCGAGGTTGTTTACTCAAACATTACTCTATAGTCAATTCCTCCAACTTAAAGCTTCCGAAATTAGAATTGTTTTCTTTCCAAATCAACTTCGAACTTCCCGAAATTAAATTTCGACCACGCGTACAAGTCATAATACATGAAGTGAAGCTGATCAGGGTCTCAAACCGCTGGATGACATACTAGAGCTCAAAACGACCGGTCAGGCCGTTACATTCTCTCCCACTTAAACATACGTTCGTCCGCGAACGTGCTAAGAACTACTCTGAGTTGTCTGAAATCGCTGTTTAACACCTCGTGCACCTAATCGTTCTACCATAACCCAGTTGAGCACATTTGCTCTAGAAAACATGAAAATCCTCCCTTTTATCTAGTCAAATAAGCCTTAGAGCCAAATTCCAACATCTGAAATCCTCTACCAGGTCTTTTTCCAACATACGAACACTGTATTAATCACTACACGATGCACCAATACATGTTTGCATACCTTTGCGGAATCCACACCATGCACCACAATATTCACATGACCATAATAACATCCCTTGATAACAACAGCCGAAATCCCACGAATCTGATGCTCACAACACACCTCATGACCCATTTAAGTCCTACTCCAACTCTTGCAATACTGCCATGACAGAGAAGATGTGTAGAACTCATAACCGCCTGCCGAATCACAGTTTATGGAGTCTCTCCTCCCGCCAAGAACCATTACCTCATTCTGGACTGAATAACAATATTTACTCTTTAATATGCTTCATATAAATCTGATCGCACTGATCCCAGGTCCAATAATCTCGTCTCACCCAGTACAAGCTGCTCAGGCAATAAGCCACCTCAAACACTGCCAAACATCTCGTATGATGCCACAATGTGCCAACAAGCTATAGACTCGAAGGCGATACATAAGGAAAAATAAACTCTGGAAAGAACTACTCAACCTACGTAACTAATTAAACAACCGAAAGGATGTTATGAACCTTCCTCAGGAAATGAGAAGCAAAACACGCAATAATAGATATGAGAAACTGTACTCATTAACATATTGTTGCGGCGTGCAACTTGATCCACATATGATACCGTTGAGGCGTGCAACCCGATCCGACCATGATACCCGTGGCGGCGTGCCACCCGATCCAATCAACATATCCGTGGAGGCATGCCACCCTATCCAACCATATACCTGTGGCGGCATGCCACTCGATCCATACATAATAATCTAAAGAAAACACACATCGAGCCGTAATGCTCATACACACAAAATGTTCGAATATCAACCATAAGCACGCTAAGTGCATAATACAAATCCTGGGGAGACGGGTAGCGTCACGCGCTACAAAACTCAAGCACCACTAAGGTGCGATATATGACCTATATCACGAGAGCCATCCTGCTCACATAATACCACAAAGCATATGGGATCTCAATACGAGTGCGAATAATCAAACCACCTCACAACCAACTTGGTATAATATAGATTATACGGGATAGATGACTACAAGAATAGCATCCAAGGCCCGAAGACCCTTACGAAAACAACACTATGCTGAGATGAGCACATCTGGTCTGATATAGAGCCCACATTCACATTTAGATCCATCCACGGACCTCAACCGATTCTGATCATAGCATGCTTGACTAAATAGCCTCTCAAGGACCCACAATGACCTATTCATGACACATAAGAACAACCGTCAAATCCGGAACAAACTTCCACATTCCACAACCAAATGAACAGAGTGCCCTTCGGGCATAAATTCTCACATTAGCGATAGTACCATAATCTCCATACTTGGTTTTAAATCTTTAATCAATAAAGTGACTACATGTCACACTTATACAATCCTTCTATGGGTAACACTCCCACGATCCTCCGCATCAGGTAACAAGTCTGCACATTCATACCACCGGTCTGTAAAGCAAATCAAGAAGCCGCAAGTCAGTACACAAAGCCTCTTACATAGGACATCGATCTCAGGTGATGCTAAAGACAATACCAGCTTACTCTAAACATCTGAATTCTTCCCTGATCATCCGAGCTCGTGACTTTCTTGTTAACACAGAACCGCAACCTTGATCCTCATCTTCCAATTTCCTATGCCGCTCGCTGCACCTAACATTCCAATACGTGAGGGTACCAGAATTCCATAATAACCCCTGATTCAATAGTAGGATAAACATTTCATCATATAGAAACCTTTTACTTAGCTCATTTCGGAAGAACCAATGCAACACGCAACCTAATTCCCAAACCGCAGAAAATACAACCTCATGTCGTAATCTAAACTGCCATAACTCTTCCGGAAATCCCTTTACATAACAAAGCCATACGAATCGAATACCTCCCAAATCAATCAAGTTGTGGTGGTTCTCAAGCCCAAGTGTACAACCACAAACTACATGTATAACTTCACGATGGCGAAACTGGCCACTGCCATAACCGTGCTGATTCAACCATTACCAACCGAGCCACTTCTTCTAATTTACTCGGGACTTGCCCTAGAAATAATCATAGCTCCATTCAAAACATCATGAACCTTAAATTCGCACTCATCCTGAGTGACCTTATTTAACGAGACCATGTTGTCTCCAAAACCCACGAACCATCACTTACCCTCCGTATGCGCATATTTGCATCTTCAACTGGTACACCCATTCTGAAAACCCCTCTATGAATCCAAAGTTATTTTCTCCCATTCCTCAAATGCCATACCGCAGACCGGCGATAACGTAGACCACTCCAAGCCACCTTTCATAATCTACTACAAAAGCTCAAATACTTAACCATACTACTGGCTCGAAATCCTTAGGCACCGCACTTTTAATAAATTTTTATTGAACCTACTAGGACCATTGTTGAGAGTCACCCACTATGGCTTGTCCCCGAATATAATCAAACTCCAAGGCTCTACTAGCACATGAACACCCTATCGAAGAAGCAACCGATTGAATTCCTTTCCTTATACATCGCATTCACACGAAGTATAGACTCCGAGTCTTACCAAAACCTGGACATGAACTGATAAGGCCCAATCTAGCACATATTCCTCCAATCCTTTGCTGAAATTACCACTGATGTTTTCTTTCCTTAGTCGTAATAACCCACCAATACATCGATAACCAGAAACCGTACGAGTAGACAACCATGCAATCCAATCATAAATGGTGGGACCCTCCCACTAAGCTTGAATCTACAATTACATAACCTTGGGACCTACCGAGATTCCTTCTCCCCCATTGACATGAGCTGAAAGTGCAACAATACATCCTAAACTCAAAGTCATGTTGCATCCAAATAAAATCCGTGAACCTAGTCATTGCCCATCATCAATCCCTAAATTGTTGTAAACTTTCCTCAAGGCGTGTGGCTATCCTACCACAGAACCCATATGCTACTCTTCCACTATCCCACTTTGGTTAAACCCTCTCCTTTAAGAAAATCCTCGGCTTATGCTTTTCATTCTTGACCTTATAGCAATTCAACCACCGCAAAACACCTCCCGCCATGCCTTTCCTCATACTTCGCTGCCCGAATATTGCCCCCAAATCAAATCCATTTATGTAGCACCTGAACAAATTAGTCGCTACCAACTCTAAACCTCCTAGAAGATCATCTTTCTCGAGCCATCAAGATTAAAAATACCAATTCGATTTCGAACCGTGACACACCACTATCTCTGACAACCATTCCTCAGGCACCATTTCGCAACACCCTGCCCCGAAGGCCAAAAATCACAGAGGACCATAACACCGGCGAACCCTAATGTTTCAACAAGGATGACAATGCTACATCACAATTGAGAATTTCACCTCGCTAGAAAATACCAAGTCTCGTCATTTCATCAATCAAGGCCTGAACATCCATAGTCTGATTGCCTTCCCTCCGCCGAAATTTAAATGTTGAACCTCTAAGCTGTGAATTGAGAAATACTCCTTTCAAGTCACTCAATGCCGCAACCCATACATGAGCACCCTACCATTACACCAACACTGTGTGATCGTAATGCACAAATCATCATAACAATTAGTGCCCCACCTCTAAAACATAAGCAATACCGATTACTGAACTGAAATGATAGAACATCCTTCCGTAAGGCGACGACAATAGCCCGATCAAATAGCAGGGAGAAATATCCTGCACCACATCCGCAATACCATTACAATTCCTCGATTCCCAGACGATACGAAGCGCTTCACGTCGCATAAGATTGAGTAGGAAGGAAATAAAGTCATAAGCCTCAAAAGAAACAAATCGCACAATAAGGAATCAAGAAGGGAAGTACTCCAAACAGCCTCGTAGCCTCTTGAAGATAAGTAGAGACGTCTCAGTACCGATCCGTAAGACTCTACTAGACTTGCTCATGACTCGTCAGACCCAAGTGAACCTAATGCCCTAATACCAAGCTGTCACGACCCAAAATCCATAAAGGTCGTGATGGCGCCGGACACCACTGTCAGGCAAGCCAACAATAATTACTTAATTGGGTTCTTATTTTATTATTTTTGAAATCATATTTTTCCTTCAATTTAAATAGTAGAGAATGGGGATTTACAGAGTAAATAATAATACTTTTAACAAATTCAATACACAATAACTCATAATCATCCCAAAATCCGGTGTCACAAGTGCATGAGCATTAACTAGGAATATAAAATAAAATACAGCAGCTGTCCGAAATACAAATTGGACAGGAATAATGTAAATACTCTGAAGGATACTTTGTTGGCTGCTGGTCACAAATGGAATGCAGCTCACCTAGGTCCCCGCATGTATACATGCCTCTGCTCTTACATGGCCTCTAGACATATATGTACCTGTACAAAAAAGTGCAGCAAATGTAGTATAAGTACGTAAGCAACGTGTACCTAGTAAGTATCTAGCCTAACCCCAAAGAAGTAGTGACAAGGGGCCGACATCGACACTTACTAGTGGTCCAATAAGGCAAATACAGTAAGAAGTAAAACAGAAATGGGGCGGAATAAATACGTGAATTAAACAAATATAAATATGTGGTACAATCTTCCTCTCATCAGATCAGTCGCCATAATTCAAATCAGGAAAACTCCCAAATACACTGGCCCTTTGTACAATTAATACGCATGATTCCCTAGAAGGAATTTTACATAAATGCCGAGGCGTACGGCAAGATCCCATCATAATATGGTATATATCCATAGATACATCTATTATATATATTACCGAGGCAAACGGCCCGCTCCCATCATAATCTGGTGTATAACCATAGATACATCTATTATATTTATTGCCGAGGCGAACGACCCGCTCCCATGAGTGTGTGGTATATAATCCTGCCGAGGCGAATGTCCCGATCCCATAAAGGGTGCGCACTGCCGAGGGTCGAACGACACGAACCATAGATGTATCTATCCAGCCGAGGCGAACGGCCTGCTCCCATTAGAATAAGAAAGCTTTGACGGGTCCTTGACCCCACTCACGAAGGGATATGTGAGTTTTAGGAAAGTTTTGGGGAAAGCCCTTCGATGAGAACACGTAACTCGGGGGAAATTCGTAAGAGGAGTACAATTATTCTGTGGCAAGTCATAAAGTTTATCGGATCTCTACAATAATGAGTCTACCGCTCTACACAAGTCTAGTCTCAAATTTTAACATGTAATAAGGAACCTAATAGGCAAGAGACAACTCAAATAGTACAGTTATAGCATGGCCTGAACCTGAGTCTACCCGGACAATAACATGAATATAGTTACGTACTGATTCTCATCACCTTGTGCTTACCTGGCCGCCGTAACAAGTAGCAAATATCAATTACAACACCTAGGGGTAGTTTTCCCCTCACAGAGTTAGACAGGAGACTTACCTTGGTCCAAAATTCCATAACTGGCTCCAAAGCCTCTCTAACACCTCAAACTGGTGCCCGTCGCTCCAAACTAGTAAATTATGATGCAACTTAATCAAAATATACTCTAATACTTATAATTAATTAATTTATAATAATTTTTAGCTCCGCTTGAAAAATCAATAAAGCAACCCTTGGGACCACCTGCCCGGATTTCGAAAATTTTCGAAGATAACTATTACCTGTAACCTCACGAACTCAACTATATAATTTATTTCCAAGTCCATGTCCAAATTCATGGTCAAATTCCAAAAATACCAATTTTTAGGTTTTCTATCAAAATCTCATAATTTCTACTAATTTTCATGTTAGAATCTATCCATAATCTATGTAATAAACTCACATTAAGTAGAAATTACTTACCTCACAAAGCTAGGTCGAAATCCTCTCCTTGAAAGCTCTCAAATCGCCCAAGAGTGAATGAAAATGTGATAAAATGGCCCAAGTCCCGTATTAATTGAACCCTCACTGCCCAACGACTTTCGCACCTGCGGTGCTTTGGGCTGCATCTGCGGTCCCGCACCTGCGGCTAATGCCTCCCAGGTGCGCCTTTCCCTCACATGGCCGGGCTCCACATCTGCGGACAAGGAGGGCTGCTTCTGCGAGCCTAGACGCACCTGCGACCATGTCTCTCGCACCTGCGCTCACGCAGGTGCGCCAAATCTTCCACATCTGTGGATTCTGGGCTGCCCTCCATTTCTCACTTCTGCGGCTCGTGGCTCGCACCTGCGAGCCCGCACCTGCGACTGGCCAAGCGTAGGTGCAATTACGACAGATCTAGGAGCTTCAGCTGTTACTCCAAGCTTCCGACTTGGTCCGAGCCTCGTAAGATTGACACTCGGGGCCCCCAGGGCCCCGCTCGAACTTACCAACAAGTTTAGAATCATATAGCGGACTCGCTCGAACTCTCGAAACGCCCGAAACAACATTAAAACTAAGAATCGCACACCAAAACCAATTGAATCAAACTTATGAACATCAAATTCTTCTATTCACTCAAAATGCACTGAAACGTACTTAGACTACTCGGATTGACACCAAATATTGCGCACAAGTCATAATTGACATTATGGACCTACTCTAACTTCCGGAATCCTAATCCGACCCCGATATCAAAAAGTCCACTTCCGGTCAAAGTTCTCAAAAAAAAAACCTTCAAAGTTCCAACTTTCGCCAAATGATCCCGAAATGACCTACGGACCTCCAAATGCACATCCGGATGCGCTCCCAATACCAGAATCACCATACAGAGCTATTCCCTGACTCAAAAATCCCAACGGACATCGATAGCATTGAAAGGCACTCCAACCCAAATTTATGAAATATTTCCAAAATGCCAAAGTCCACAATAATCGCCGAAACGTTCCCAGGTCATCCAAAACCCGATTCGGACATACGTCTAAGTCCAAAATCATCCTACGAACCATTTGGAACCTTCAAATCCCGATTCCCATATTTTTGTTTACTAAAATATTATCCTATAGTCAATTCCTCCAACTTAAAGCTTCCTCAATTAGAATAGTTTTCTTTCCAAATCAACTCAGAACTTCCCGAAATTAAATTTCGACCACGCGTATAAGTCATAATACCTGAAATGAAGCTGCTTAGGGTCTCAAACCACTGGGTGACACGCTAGAGCTCAAAACGACCGGCCGGGTCATTATAGGAGTACCATGAATTGTGAGCCTCCTAGAGAATAACTCACGCAAGCCATCTACAGTGGGCACACATATCATGCCATGTATCCGTAATACACCATCATCCCCAATAGTGACCTCCTTGGCATCGCCGTGCTGAACTGTGCCCTTAAGGACAAGCAGATGGGGGTCGTCATATTGACGCTCTATGATACGATCATAAAGAGAAGACTGAGAAACCACACAAGCCAAAACTCGGCTCCTCTTAGAAACATCCAATCTAACAAACTAGTTGGCCAAGGCCTGAACATCCAAGGCTAATGTCCTCTCTGTTATTGGTAGATATGCTAAGCTGCCCAAACTCTCCGCCTTGCGACTCAAGGCATCGACCACCATATTGGCCTTCCCTTTATGATATAGAATGGTAATATCGTAGTCCTTAAGCAACTATAACCACCTCCGATGCCGCAAGTTAAGATCCTTCTGTTTAAACAGATGTTGTAGACTCTGATGATCGGTGTAGATCTCACAAGGAACACCGTACAAATAGTGCTGCCAAATCTTCAAGGCATGAACAATAGCTACCAACTCGAGGTCGTGGACAGGATAGTTCTTCTCAGGCACCTTCAGCTATCTAGAAGCGTAGGCAATCACCCTACCATCCTGCATCAACACCGCTCTTAGACCAATACGCGATGCATCACAATATATAGTATAAGACCTCGAACCTGAAGGCAACACTAACACTGGGGTTGTAGTTAAAGTTGTCTTGTGCTTTTGAAAGCTCTCCTCACACTCCTTGGTCCACCTGTACGGAGCACCCTTCTGGGTCAATCTGGTCATAGGTGTTGCAATAGATGAGAAACCCTCTACAGATCGACGGTAATACCCCTCCAAACCAAGAAATCTCCGGATCTCCATTGCTGAAGACGATCTGGGCCAACTTTGCACTGCTTCAATCTTCTTCAGATCTACCTTGATCCCCTCACTCGACACTACATGACCCAAAACTGCCATTGAATCAAGCCATAATTCACACTTTAAAAAATTTGCATATAACTTCTTTTATCTCAAGGTCTGGAGGACGGTCCTCAAGTGCTGCTCATGATCCTCCCGGCTCCAAGAGTACACCAGAATGTCGTCAATAAACACAATTATGAATGAGTCAATATAGGACTTAAATACATTGTTCATCAAGTGCACGAATGATGCTGGGGCATTGGTCAGCCGAAATGACATTACAAGGAACTCGTAATGACCATACCGAGTCCTGAAGGCAGTCTTCGGGATATCTGGCTCCCAAATCTTCAACTGATGATAGCCCGAACGCAAGTCAATCTTGGAGAACACCCTAGTACCCTGTAGCTGATCAAATAGGTCATCAATACGTGGCAATGGATACATGTTCTGCATTGTAACCTTGTTCAACGGGCAATAATCACTACACATACGCATATAACCATCCTTCTTCTTTACAAATAAAACTGGAGCACCCCAAGGCGACACACTAGGCCGAATGAAGCCATTATCAAGCACCTCTTGCAACTGCTCTGTTAACTATTTCAACTCTGTTGGGTCCATATGATAAGGTGGAATAGAAATGGGCGAGTTTCATGTAACGAATCAATGCCAAAATCGACATCCCTATCAGGCGGCATGCTCGGAAGATCCGCCGAAAATATGTTTGGATAATCCCTCACTACCGGAACTGACTCCATGGTAGGAGTATCAACACTAACATCCCTCATGAAATCTAGATAAGCATTACACCCCTTCTCAACCATACACTGAGCATTTAAAAATGAGATAACCCTACTAGGAACATAATCTAAAGTACCTCTCCACTCTATCCGTGGTAATCCTGGCATAGCCAACGTCATGGTCTTAGCGTGACAATCGAGAATAACATGATAGGGCAACAACTAGTCCATGCCTAAAATAATATCAAAATCTACCATACTGAGCAACAATAGATCGGCTCTGGTCTCAAAACCACTAAGAACAACCAAACACGACCGATATACACGATCAACAATGAGGGAATCGCCCACAGGTGTGTACACATAGACATGAGAACTCAAAGAATCACGGGATACACCTAAAAATAGAGCAAAGTAAGATGACACATAGGAATAAGTGGAACCTGGATCAAATAAGACTGATGCATCTCTATGACTGACCGAAACAATACTTGTGATGATTGAGTCAGATGCAACTGCCTCCGTCCTAGCAAGAAGAGAATAACATCAGGCCTGGCCTCCCCCTCTAGGGTACCTCTACCTGCCCGACCTCCACCTATAGCTAACTGTGCAGTTGGAGTGGCATTTGGTGCGGTGACCATAGACTGAGAAGCCTGAGGATCCTGTATAATATGCGGAGCCCGAGTAGTCGGTGGATGTGCACCCCTTCTGATTTTGGGGCAATCCCTCACTATATGATGAGTGTCACCATACTCAAAACAAGCTCTCGAAGGACATGGTTGTTGTGGCTGCCTCGAGCCTGATCGACTGGACTGACCACTAAAAGTACCCCGTGCAGGAGGTGCACTAGATAATGGAGGTGCATAATAGGGCGCCTGGGGCCTAGGAGTGGCAGGAATACCGCTAGAAGCTGGAAGTACTGAATGAACAGGGCGGCTCACATAGCCCCTACCATGACGAGCTACAACTGGGGCACGGGTACCACTATATGTGCCAGAATCTTGAGGCCTCTTGGCCTCCCTCTCCTCTCTCTCTTGGGCCCACATACCGTCTAATCTCTTAGCGATCTCTACTATATGTTGGTATGCGATGTCCATCTCCAACTCTCAGGCCATGCTAAATTTGATACCAGGGTTAAGCCCCTCGATGAATAGACAGACTCGCTCTCTAACAGTAGCAACTAAGGTTGCTACATGCTTGGACAAATCGCTGCACCAGACTGCATACTCCGATATGGTCATACAACCCAACTGCTCAAACTTTGCACGCCATGCATCTCTGAGACTCTGGGGAACAAACTCCCTCAAGAACATATCCAAGAACTGAGCCTAAGTGAGTGAAGCTGCCTCGACCGGACTACCCAACTCATATGCCCGCCACCACTGATAAACTGCTCTCTTAAGCTGGAACGTAGTTTAAGCAACCCCACTAGACTCCATAATACCCATAGTACAAAGGAAATGGTGGCACTCCTCAAGAAAACCCTAGGCATCCTCTGAAGCCAAGCCGTTGAAAGTAAGAGGGTAGTACTTCTTGTACCTCTCGAGCTTGATCTGCTCCCCCCCAAAAGCTGCTGCCATAACCTAGGCTGAATTTAGGTGAGCGGCTGCACTGGTATGAACTCTGGGACCTGGCCAACCTGGACCCACTGCTCTAGGGTACGAGCAACGGGAGCCTGTAATCCTCTCTCAGCCTAAGTTGTGGCAGGAGCAAGTGGGATCAACCCTGCTTGAGCTAAAGCGCCGAACATGCTCAGAAACAAGGCAAGAGTCTCCTAAAGTGCTGGGGCCGTAACAGACATCTCAGGTGCCTGCTCTTCGGCTGGAGCTTCTGGTAGATCCTCTGTGGTAGCTCCTGCAGATGCTCTAACTACACCACGTGGATGTCCTCGACCTCTACCCCGGCTCCGGCCTCTCGCGGCTCTAGCAGGGGGAGCGGGTGTCTGGTCATCTAATCCGATTGTGTGTGTCCTCACCATCTGTGAGAGAATAGAAAGAAGGAAGTTTAGAATCCCGAAGTCAACAATTTCATACGATAAGGAATCAAAGAAGTGAAGCTTTTCCTAACAGTTGCATAGCCTCCCGAAGATAGGTACGGACGTCTCTGTACCAATTTGCGAGACTCTACGAAACCTGCTTGTGACTCATAACACCTATGAACCTACAACTCTGATACCAACTTGTCACGACCCCAAATTTCCTCTGTAGGATGTCATGACGACACCTAGTCTCTACGGCTAGGTAAGACAAACAACGTTGGGAAACATTAAATAAAAGCTTATAATTTCAAAACTCCAACAATTTCATAAATAAATCTGTAAACTCAATACGTACACCTCCCAAAACCTGGTGAAATATAAGTCGCAAGCTCTAAATACAGTGTTGAACAACTCTATATATCATTGTCTATAAAAGTGAAATGAAATAAGGAAGAACATGATAGATTGGGACTCTGAGGCCCGCATACGCGGGCAGGTGTACCTTGAAGTCTCCAAAAGCAAGCTCAGCACGCTAGTACCGGGATTGATAAGATGTACCTGGATCTGTATAAAACATGTGCAGAATCATAGTATGAGTACACCACAACGGTACCCAGTAAGTGGCAAGCCTAACCTCGGTAGAGTAGTGACGAGGTCAGGTCAAGGCCCTACTGGAGATAATAAGAAACAAGATGACAAATATAATGATATAATGATAATGACAAATTAAATGAAACAAATAAGGAATTTACAGAATGTTAACAACATAGAATCAAGACAGTTAATAAAACACGGAAAGAAACAAGGATTTACACGTTAAGGAAATAAACAACCAAGGCAATTAGAGTAAATAAAGAAAAGATCAACAAGGGCCACTACCGAGGTACCGCCTCGTAGTCACAAATCATAAAGTAACTCACAGTCTTTCCTCATATCACCGCGAGAGCCTTTAGATTTAGTTTTGAAAATCATTTTTCCGAAATAGCACCTCGCATTTTAGCCTACCCCACACCACATGGCTTCTAGTCGTTCCCCTACTAGCCGCGCGTATCAAGACCACCTTATCTCACCGCAAGCAATTCAACACCCAGATATTATACCACCGCAAGCGTATCAACAGTAACAATGGCACGACAGAAACGTCGTACAAATAGTAACAATAGCATGGAAGAAACCTCGTGCAAACAACCAAACAATCCTCTCAACAATAACACGAATGCCAAAATATAACAACTCAATAAAATGATATTTCACAACTTACACTTTGCCTCAATAGAAACCACGGCCTTTGCAACTCAACACCAAACTCAACAACAAGATATTTCAAGGATAGTAAATTTCAAGTAAAGAATCCCATAGTTAAATAATGAATACGGAATTAAGAAAATAAGTAATTCAACTAAACATGTTAACAAGTGTAAATAAGAGATAAGACAAGAAGACATGTGAAATTAGACTAACCATGGTGGTTTTAACATGCTAAATAAACTCAATTAAAGCATGAAAAAGAAACTACATACCTAAAACCGAAATCTCAACATTTAGCCCATGTACGCTCTCGGCACCTTGCGTACACGGACTTCACTTATCACAATTATAGCAACAATACCAAATCCTAAGGGGAATTTTCCCCACACAAGGTTAGACAAGTCACTTACCTCAAACCACGTTAAATCAATCGACTAGAAGGCCTTTCTCTCGATTTTCCAACTTCGAACGGCTCGAATGTAGCCAAAATAATTTCATACTATAATATAACTATATGAAACTAATTTAAATAATGAAATTATGATCTTAACAAAGCATTGAAAAATAACTCCAAAAAGTCAACCCGGGCCCGTGTCTCGGAACCCCACCAAAATTATAAAATCCAAACACCCCTTCGATATCGAGGCCAACCATACAAGAATTATCTAAATCCGACCTCATTTTGCCTTTCAAAACCCAAAAACTTAGTCTAAGAACTTCTACACTTTTCCCATAACTTTTCCAACTCAAATACTTAATTACTTGCTAAATATATTGATAGATTAGTATAATTTAACCAAAATCGAGTCAAGAACGCTTACCCCATATTCCTCTGAAAATCCCTCGAAATGTAGCCTAAATCTTGTCCTTGCTAGTGTGTATGAATTAATGTATTGCTTAAAGAAAGAGGAAATATTTTTTGGGGTGATAATATTTGTGAAATTGAAGTGGGTTGAAGAATTTGCGCTTAAAGTTTATTATGTGATGTGTTAAAGTGCTTGGGAGGATGAACCACTAATCCAAAATATATCTTACCCTTCCCTTAGCCCACGTTTCAACCATAAAAAGTTCTACTTGATTTTAGATCGAGCAAGCCTATATTAGTAGAGGTTTACATAATGGGCAAGCCTATGATACTTTGTGCATGCATGTGACTTCTTTGTGAGAGTGAGGAATTTCTTTGATTTATCTGAGTCCTTAAAATATATTTGAGCATTTGATTCAAGTGTGTGGATTCAACTTACTCTCTTGTTCTTGTTGTGAGGGCACATTATTTCGCAAGGGATAGGTGAAGTTATTAGATTTCTCTATGATATAAGTGTTCAAGCCATGAATACATTGTGATATTGAGTCGGTTTGTGAGGTCAAGATTGTTATAAATATGTTGTCTTTTTGTTGAATAAATTTTTGAAGTATGGCATAAAGTAAAGGGTAGTTTGAAGGCATATGCTAAAGTTTAATTGTTGCTATCAACCATAGTCATAGGTATGGTGTGCTTCAGATGTGCTAAAAGAGAATAAAAGTGCTCTAGGAATTGGTAGTTGACTCGAGGACGAGCAACATTTAAGTGTGGGGTGGTGATATTAGGCAAAAATATTATACTCTTAGCACATTACTCGCCCTATATTTTGTTGGTTTAGTGAGTTATTGTGCGACAATTGCGCTAAATTGTGTTGTTTTATGAGTAGGAACATCGGAATGAATCATCGAATGAAAGTTGCACAAAACGTGGACAAAAAACGCAAGAAAAGAGCCAAAAACATCAAGTACCCAAACCGTGCTACAAACAAGGCTTTGCGAGGTCTATAGCTAGGTTGACCGTGCTATAGACCATGCTTCGTGAGGTCTATAGCCAGGTCGACCGCGAGGTTAACTGCGCTATAGACCAGGCTTCGCGAGGTCTATAGCCAGGTCGACCGCGCTACAGACCAGGCTTCGCAAGGTCTATAGCACGATAATTAAAAGTCGCAGGTTAAAAGACTCAAACTCGAATTTGGACCGGGGGGTTGACATAAATACTCCCCAAACGAGTTATTCTAGGGTTGGACACAATTTTGGAGAAGAAAAAGGTTGCCAAGCACATGAGGAGCCGTTTTTAGGGTAGATTCAACCAAATGGGGCGTTGTTTGAGATGAAATTTCAACCTAAGGAGGCAAAAACACACCAGGAGCAAGGCAGAGATTTCTTTTATGAGTTTATCACTTCCTTCTTCCTATTTTCATTATTGATTATGAATTCTAGTATTGTAGTTTTGCATACTATTATGAATAGCTAATTTGTTATCTAGAGTTTTGATAGAACCTTTTGTAGGATGAATTCTTGTTATGTTTTTATATAATTGAGACTTTGATTTTTCTTTACTTGTTCAACTATATTTTCATATATTGTGTATATTGCTCGAGAGAAAGTATACATTTAGGTAGTTGTTGAACAACACCACTCCAAACATAGTTGAGAGATCGATACAAAGGATTTAAAGGTGGGATTAGAGATAACGAAACCTTAGTGCGATCGTAGTGAGCAGTGAATTAGTGCCAGCTAGCGTAGTTCGAGTGAATACATCTAGTAAATTGTGGTAGTTGCTCGAGAGAGAGAGCTACGACACCCAAAGTACTCACGATCGGTAGAAAATACTTGGCGAAATTATAGAAGGCGTAGCGGGAAGGATTCTGACAATGGGAGAAATCATAACTCTAGACCTCCTTAGGCTTATCTCCAATTTCATCCTTGTTAGTTGATAATTTACTGCTTTATTATATTTGTTAGTTAAATAAAAATCCAATATTTATAACTAGAAAATTATTTGGACTTGTGTTTCTTAGCAATATTGAACAACTGTAGCTAAGCCTTAGTTCTCTGTGGGATTCGATTTCGGACTTATAAATCGGATTATATTTGCAACGACCGTTTAGTCCTTTTTATAAGGCATAGTTGGGCGTGATCGCACAACTCACATGCTTTTTATGAAGTCCCAAAAAATGAAACAAATAGTAATAGAACACATTCGCTAATAACATCAAAGAATGAAAGAATTCTAAGTAATAACATAAAAACTGAAAATAGTAGTAAAATTTAATTAGTTAGTTATTGATGCCTATCAAAACTTAAATTTTAGCTACAAGTTGAAAAGAAAGGAGCGGAAACTCCACATACTCAATGGACTTCCTGTCAAACTAAACTTTTAAAGGCTAAGATTTGCTTGACATTTCAAGACCCATTTTTGTAGTACTTTAAGATCAAAGAGAAATTCCTTTGGAGTTGGAGTTGGAGTTGGTGTTGGACTTGGACTGCCGTGAACTTCGACACCGGAAGCATAAATGCGTAACCCAATAAGATTCCATTTCGAAACTTACAAGTTGAATTTGGATGTCCTCTCTCATTTTCTCAATAATTCTTTATTTCATCTTTGTTGAATTTCTTATTCTAATTATGAGTGAAAGCCACTAAGCATGATCGCATGCATCACATACGCATTGCAAACAGTAAATCTTACCTTTGATGTCTCCTTCGATTATTTAGGGAAGTTTGCCCCAAAATACAAGTACCCAAGTATAACATCAAGACAAATCTTCAAAAACAGAGAAAAGAGGGGTGGATGAGGGGATATAAGCGAATAGAGAGAGGAGAAAGAAAAAAAACGAAAATGTTGCCGGCATCCAAAGTTTCAGGTCATATAAGTTCCACTATTCCATAAACAAATTGTTGTTTGCTTTAAAATACTAGTGTTGTTCAAAAAAATCCGAAAAATCAAATTAAACCGAAAACCAAATCAAACCGATTAAAAAAACCGATACTTTTTAGGTTTGGTTTGATTTTGGTTTGAATTTTAAAAACCGATCAAATTTGGTTTGGTTTTGGTTTTAATCAAAAAATAACCGAAAAAACCAAACCAAACCGACTATAAAAATAGCTATTTAAATTTATTATTATACCTATATATATGTATATTTTTATATAAAATTTTTAAAATTTTATGGTACATATTAGTCATTTATATTTTTAGTCTAGTTCTTTACTATTATAATAACTAGTTCTTTGGTAGTGTATGCCTCATATTTAAGAAAAAAATCGATAAATAACCGAAAAAACCGACAAAACCGAATCGATAAAAAACCGACTCAATTGATTTGGTTTGATTCTAATATTTAAAAAACTGAGTTACTTGGTAAAAGAAAAATCGACCCAACTGAAACATGAACGTAACACAAAGCGACTCATGAAATGTTCGACTCCTGAAATGCTAAGCAAATCTTAGCCTTTTAAAGTTTAGTTTGACACGTGGCAATGTCCTACCATTCCAGTGAGAAATACTGGACGGATGGGTACCGGAGGGGATCTCAACCCAAGACCTTACCCCTACCCTGGGGTAGAGAGGCTGTTTCTAAATGACCCTCAGCATCCTTCCCTCCAAGAACTCCCCACCTTGCTCTTGGGGTGATTCGAACTCACAACCTCTTGGTTGGAAGTGGATGGTGCTTACCATCAGAGCAACCCACCTTGTGAATATTTAAGATCTCAACCCAATAAAACTAGCTAATATAACAGTTGCTTAAAATAAAGGCTTTTTCATTTATATTGTGAATATAAAAAGAATGATAATCAGAACAAGATACGATACGATATGCTAAATCGTACGTAAAATATTTAAGATGAAAAATCAGAAGAGATAACAAGTAGTCAAGTTAATCAATTTTATGAAAAGAAAAAGGAAAGAATGTCAGATTTATAATCTAAAAGGGCAACTCAAGTATTATCTCTTAAATTCATCCGTCAATGACGGCAGCGTGAAAATAGAGGAGGAGATTAATATTCAATTCTTATGTTAAAAAAAATTGGGATCTTTTCGGTCAAATTTACAATATATAGATTATTTACTGATTAAATATAATACATACTCTATATATTACATATTGAACAATTATTTAGGTCAATTCTTCAAAAACTTACTCCTTATTTTCACACATTTAGAACGAGAAATGACTTCCCCCTTAATAAATATGTGGGACCAAAAGAAGCCCACACAAATGGGTCGTTGTATTTCTCTGACTACGTGTTTTATTCGAAGAAAATAGTCGTCAAACAATGTCAAAAGTGCCTCTAGACCTTCGTGCTATTGCTCTTCTACCAGTTTCGCACTGATGCATATCTTATGCATTTAACTAGACATTGATACTTCTTAGTTTATTATTTTAGAAAAATAATTATCAAACTTGCTGAAGTACCTGAGTTCGTAAACCCTTTGACACATCGCCATACCAGCTTCCACACGTTTTCCTACCCAAGAAAAACGCCAAATAATTTTCCCATACCAAATAAATAAGAGTTTAATTTACACAATCAAATTATTTGTAAGATAATTATCGGTAAAATTTATAATATAACTTAATAAAAACGATATCTAACCTGCTACTACATATTAAAAGATAAACTAACAATATTGTTTTGAACGTAGCCCATGTCAAAAAGATCATTCCTTTGACCATGAAATGACTGTTTCTTTTTGACTAGCTAATGGAAAGAATTGAATTTGGTATTTTTCTTAAATGAAGAAATAGACATTCAGAAAATATTACTCTACATGTTTCATTTTATATGTTAATGTTTGATTAAGTATAAAATTTTATATTTTTATTGCAATAAGCTATACATACATACATACATACATACATACATACACATATATAT
>AWOL01S0073729.1:5782-17598 GCA_000715115.1 Nicotiana otophora | reverse complement strand
AAGATATATATATATATATATATATATACATACTAAAAATATCACTAGAATCTTGTGCTCATAAACCTCTCATGTCATGATTAAGAGATTGCCATTAATGAAAATATATAAAAAATATTAGAATTTAAGAATTTTCAAATATAAAAACATGTCATTCCTTTTTCAATATGTTAAAAGAGGAAAAAATATCATATAAATTGAAATCTAGGAATTATAATTAATTTAGGAATAGGAACTAATTAAGAAGTTTTTGTCAAACTAGCTAGTAATTGATAAGTAACCAAACCCTTCTGTATAAGCATCATATATAAATGTTTTATAGACGGATTAGGGATGCTTTTATCCATGTTTATTTTTTTTTCATTTTAAAGCTTACTATTTATTATTATTACTTAAGTATTTTTAAATAAAATTATAACCTTTTTTAAAGCTGTTTCGGAGCAGCAAAAGGGGGAAACTACTTTGAAAGTTCTAAACTTTCTCGATATGTTTCTTATTCAAAGTAGAGAAAAGGGGGTTGAAGATAGAGAGGCTGCTGTTTATTTAATAAAGAAATAAAAGACTATCTGTTCTCCTGATCCCTTTTCTTCGTGTGAAACTGAACTTTCCCTTTTCTATACATAAGAAGCTATCTAGAAAAGTTTCTATCCTTGGACCGATATGAAGAATTTTCTAATATTGCAAGTTAAATATTTATATATATCATCTTCACCTTCAAAAAACAAGAAGCTTGGCTATCTCCTTGAGTTGTGTATAGACGAAACTACTTGGTGCCAGTAGAAGAAAAAGCCAGACATAGAGTTTTTGCTTCTCAGGTGACAATTCTTTCTTAGATTTTGTGTGTGTGTGTATATATCTTTTTTTGTTTTTCTTGTTTTGTTGTCTCTTCTTATTTAGAGGATTCTGATTAACCATTTTCAAAGATTACTTGGACATCAAACTTACTCTAAAATGGTTGAAAATTTCGGTTAACATGTAGCTCGTACGTGAAGATAATGACTTAAAAACTCCAGATATCCTTCTCCTTTATGAATAAGCCTGAAAATATTTTTTCTTACCTGAATAGGAGTTTAGATTCTAAATTCCTTTTTGGTTTTTTGATAACTCCCTCTTTCCCCTCGTACGTGTGTATGTATACGTGAAAGAGATTTGTACTTGAGTCTAATATTTACGATGTTTCATTTTATGTGTTATTATTTTTTTATATATGTTTAAAAAAAAGAATAGTTTTTATATTTGAAAACTTTTAGTTTTTTATTGTATTCTTAATAGCATACTTTATTAGCTACTGATATCGAGTATAAACTCGGCTACATAAATTAATACAGAGAGATTATTTGGTTGTCGCGTGGGGTGGGATGGGATTGTGTGGACAGTGGGGGTAGGTTAGTGGATTAGTATCTGTCCTAGGTGGAAGAAATAGAAGAAATATCCATATTTGGTTTTCCAATTGTAGCTTATTCTAATAGTGGAATTGTTATAATATATTTTTTGTATTAAGAGCGATCATATCATTATTATTCTTATATAAGAAATACTTTCCATCTTTAGAAACCCAGTTTAGTAATTAATTCTCACAAGTGACGTGCTCCATCTCCTCTTTTTTTCCTCCTCTCTTTTTGTTTGCCTGCCTGTGTTTCTTGAAGTAAATTATTCAGAAAATTCTCTTTCGAATAAAAGTCAAATTAATTAGTCTTTGTCGCAATAAATGGTTAATTGGCAGTTGACAGGTTAGAAGTTAGAAGATGGAATGGATGCAAAGGAGGAAAGTGGCGATATCCCTACTACTGGTTGCTATTCTCATTTCCTTGAACTTGAGTAGTCTTGATGGACAAATAATTAAATCAGGTGAGAACTTTTATAGTCACAAAGATATTATAGAATATTTAATACGACAAATTAGTCACATAAATTTCAAAAAAAAAAAATTAAAAAAATGTGTCGAATCAAACTAGTCACATAAATTGAAATGAAAGAGAAAGATGATAGTAGATTGGGGCTACAGTCTACCTTGATTGCTACAAAAAAGAAAAGAAAGATGAAGTTAGGTTAGGTTTTCATCAATTTTGAACTTGCTCCTTCCTTTCCATATTTGATACTTTGCAATTATTAATGATATATCAATTTGGTTAGTTTATTAGATTTAAATTAAAAAAAAACATTTCTTTTTGCAATTTTCAATAATACAGACATATATTTAAAAGGATTTATGTTATATATACTGATAGTATAATATTACATTGTCGATGTAGTTTAACACATTATATCAGATTATTATTACTATTTCAGATTACTTACTAATTTTTATCATACAGATTTATTTGTGATTACTTTATAAATGATCTAATTATGTAAATATTTTAAAAGTGTATAAAACATAAAACTTTTTTTAAAATTATTAAAACTCAGTGACAGTGATGTTTTTACATATAATTAAACATTTTGTGACATTTGAAACAAATGACGTAGTTGAGAAAGAAAGACCTACAATAACATTTTAATCGCGCGATACTGAGATGTAAATAAATCTTCAAAACCTTAGCCTACTTTTTCGATTGGGGTATATAATCATTTATCATCATAAAATTAGGAATACGAGAGTTTGGAAATATTTAACGGCGCTATTGCAAACCTTACGTATCAATTAAACGTTGTTCGTTTTTGCAACTTATGTCCTAGCTAGCTGAAAGTGTATTAATCATTCCTGACTTTTATATATTTTTATTTTATTTTCTTCTCATTTTTTGTGCAAAAATGATTTTTTAATTTTTCAGAAAAAGAATTGGTTGAAATAGAGAATGAGTCAGGATCCACGCAGCAATCAGATGATACTGTGAGGATTGATCCTTTGGACAATTTCAAGAAATATAGAGGAGGATATGACATTACGGAGAAACATTATTGGAGTGTAAGTTAATCTACATTTATCGCTATGATAAAATCGAATAGGAATATATTATTTTCTAAACTTGTGGCCATTTCACTTATTATAAGTATTAATTATTAGTACATCATTTTTACTCTTATGTGAATAGAGTTAAATTTCGAGATATTAGCTACGAAACATAGAAGATTGGATCACGTAGGAAACAAATTTATTTCAAGAAACTAAATTTTAATATTTGGTGCAGTCAACCATCTTTACAGGTATATATGGCTATGCCATTGCTGTGGTGTGGCTCTTGTTCGGCTTAGGATATGGACTATGTCTTATTGCTTCAACTTTTTGCTGCAAAAGAAAGAACAGAAAGCTCAAAAAGAGATCAACTTGTCATAATGAGCACTATTTTCTCTGGCTTATTCTCTCAGCTATTTTCTTGACAATTTTAGCCATGTAAGTTACTTCACAATTTTCTTTGCATCAATGGCTTAAAATGTGTGTATAGAAGGGTACGGTCCCGGAACATTATCTAAGTCACAAACTAATTTTTGTCATACTAAAATGATTTGCAATTTACCTACTATAACAGTAAAGTTACTAAATTTTACCATCTATAACAGTGAAGTTAGTAAATTTTACCAACTATAACAACATCCATCAAAGCAACTTTATAATTATAGTGGCGTTACTATTATGGCTGGTGAAGTTAATTAAAGAGTTATTTTAATATGATAAAATATAACTTGTAATTTTACTGTTATAGTGGATAAAGTTGAGTTAATTTATGTGAGACAATTTAGATTTGGAGAATTAATTCGATTAGAATTTTCACATTTATATATTTGAAAACTACCTAAGAATTACTATAAGTGACAATAATTAACAATTCAAAATATTTAAACTCGAAATCGAAATGGTACTAGAGAGAGAGAAATAAGAAAAAGTCAATTCTCCAAAGGATGGTTGAAAGGTTCAATCAACTGATACAGCTTTTACAATTTTCACAGAACAGCAACAGGCCTTGTTCTAGGAGGGAACGCAAAGTTTCATTCAAGAGCTGATACAGTAGTGGACATTATCATAGATACAGCAGATGGGGCATCAGAGACCATTTACACTACAACTGAAGCCATGAAAGAGATGAATAATGGCTTACAAGGGACTGATTTAGGTAAAGAGGCTGCTGACTTCTTGGTACCTACCTCTAAAACTCTTAACAGACAGGCTGATGATATACATAGGGAAGCCAGAAAAAATAGGCGATTAATCGAAAAACTTCTCAAGATAGTGTAAGTCTCTCTCCTTTGTTTAATCATTCAGTATATATTCGGAATTTACTGCTCAAATAATCCGGATCCCCGCACAGGTACATAGTGACTACAGTGGTTATTTCTCTAAACTTGGTTGCTGTAATTGCCCTATCAGGTAATAAACTCTTATCTAGTTTGATCTTTTTATATTTTTGCATTGCTCAACTACACTGACTAACGGTGTGATCTTTTTAATTGCAGTATTTGGGATACTCAAATTTAGAAGAACCCTTAACTTGTAAGTATGTTATGTCAAAGTCTAAAAGACGCTATTACAAAAAACTTCTGACACATTCTTCTGATTGAATGCAGGCTCATTACATTGTGTTGGATCTTTACAACTCTCTGTTGGTTTCTTTTTGGCATTTATTACTTCTTAGACAAGTATGAAAACTATTCTCAACCAATTGTTAGCTGATATATATATATTTATTTCATTACCAAACTGTATTTACTTTGGATTCTAATTAATTATAGAAAATGACTTTTGCAGCTTTGCTGGAGATACATGCACTGCACTAGAAAATTTCCAGTCAGATCCCAACAACAGCAGTTTGAGCTCAATTCTTCCCTGCGATGAATTGGTTTCAGCTGAATCAGTCCTTTATGATGTCAGTGAAGGGGTACATCGAATAGTTAACGAGGTAAACTTGAAAATTCATACTCCATTATATTATTTATGGGTTTTAATCCAATTTGTCTCACTTCATCACCAAAAGTCAACACTTTTAACATTTTATTTATCAAAAAAGGGTTAATGTTCCTTCAACGAATGGCACCAAGCAAAATGAATGAAATTTGACAAATACTTACCCACTCCCTTCCTGGGCAGAGTTACATTGACAAAATTAAGAAGGTCTAATTAAATTCAAAATATAATAGATCAGATCAAGCCCCGTGCGCATATATATATATATATATATATATAAAATTTTCAATGCCCTTGACATAAAGAAAGCTTCCATTGTCGTAGCAAAGGTGGCTGCAAATTTGCTTTAATTTGCACGCATGGTTTAATCACAATTATTACGATTTCTGGCTCCTTCACTGGCTAAGTACCCTTGGATCTACCTGGCTACATCCTTGCTTCTCTCTTTAAGTTATTGCAACCTAAATTGATTCAATGGCATTGGAACGCGCGAGGGCAGAAAGGCAATTATATATATTTGGAGGAAAGAATCAAAACCTATAACTTAAGTATTAAATTTCTTTTACATAATATTCTTGATTTCGCTATCAAATGTGGACTAAAGCTGGAATTAGGCCATGACTGAACACTTACTTACCAAGGCCTAGCTAATTCTTCAGTTTTCCTATTTGGTAACTCGATCTTTTGTTGTATGAGTCAATAAAGATTCCATCGTAGTTATCAATATTGTTGGATAACTGCAGGTGAACCAAAGGTTATCTACAGATTATGGAAATGTTGCACAAATCTGCAATCCTTTCTCCGGTCCACCAGAATACAACTACCAGCCACGAAACTGTTCATCTACTACGATTCGTGTAGGGGATCTCCCTGGGGTAAGTACAAAAAGGCCAATGATTTTACGTATAATTGCTGAACTTTATCCACTGCTATAACAATTAAATCACAAAATTATTTCGTGTCACACTAAAGTAATTGAACTTTACATACTATAGCAATAATATTGTTACTAAACTTTACTAAAACAAACCTACCCATTAAGGTGAATTTACTATTATAGTGGATAAAAGTTTGTAATTTTAATGTTATATCGGGTAAAGTATAATTTAACATGACAAAAAAATCATTTTATGACTCTACTATTATACATCGTAGATAAGGTCAGTTACATTAATGTGACAAAATAGTTTTGTGACTCTACGAATAGAGTTCAGTGATTATACATGACATTGGCATCATGAGTTAGTTCTCCATTACCTTTGATCTGAACTCTCCTTTTCTTTGATGAAGTTCTTAAGGATGTTGACATGCACTGATCCAAATTGCAAGGGAGGAGTGATGGTTTCCCCTAGAGCTTTCAACAATGTGGAGGCATACACAATTGCTCTCCAGAAAATCCTCGACGTCTACCCTGGAATGGAGAACCTAACTCAGTGTGACACAGTATTTAATGCATTCAGCGATATCATTGACAAACATTGCAAACCATTGAAGAAAAGCGCGCATTTGGTATGGGGAGGACTTGTTTTCCTCTCAGTTGTAATGGTAGCATTAGTCCTCGTGTGGTCTTTCGAAGCAAGACATGAAGGGAATCATCAAAACTTAGATACTTCTGTCAAGCCTCAATCTGCAGCAGCAGATATGCTGGAATTAGGCACAGCAAAAGAAGCCAACACTGGCTCAAATTCTGCTTCAGTCATGTAAATAATAATAGCTAATTAGATATTACTTCATTGTATTGCATAGATAGAAACGATCATAGGCGTTTAGAAGAATTATGAGAGATCAAATAATGCTCTGGAGAAGAAGCAAGCTTCGACGCTCTCCCAGACAACAACTGAGACATCATGGTTAAAGAGCATCCAACGCAAAGCGGCCTTTCATTCTTTTATTTTGTCTGGGTAAATCTCCCTGCACCCTCAGCTCAGGGGACCAGAAAATGCCTTTCCTTTTTTTTTCCTATGGAGGAAAATGTAGTAGAGTTATAGGACCAGATTTGTTTTAGTTTTGCTTATTGTTTTCCAGAATTAGCCCGAATAGGAAATTCTTGCTTCTTCTGAAAGTTAAAGAAGCCAGCAATGGGGACAAACCCCTCAATGGCATGTATGAAATTCATAAAGCTAGAAGAGTATTCATTTTTATTCAATCTTTTCCCACAGCTCAAGGGCATTTTGCTTCTCTATAGACCTGAAATTAAGCATTAATATTAAATCTAGGGAAAAGTATCAGTAACTCCTATTCACATCCATCACAAGAACATTGTCGCATTAATTCCTTCTACCTATTCATAATGCATCTTTTTGTATTTGAGAAAAGTAATTGACTTGAGCTAGGTACATAAATACCACAACAACAATAATACCACAATCTCAAACAAGTTAGGATCGATTATGTTAATTCTTATTGTTCATGTCAATAAGTTATACTCATTAGTTCAAAACTATTATTTGAAGAATTCGTCCCCCTAGCACTGAGTTGAGGTTAGCAGGACTCCAAATATAGTCCAAATGTGTTAGGTGTGACATTTGTATCTTAGGAATTCTACCGAGAGATTTGGTACACAAAAATAAAACCTTTCAAACATGTTGTCCCGCTGTTTTGTTAGTTTTATTCATCCTGTTGACTCCTTTTGAGGACTTTAGGCCGGTCAATTAGTGCAGTTTACTTTGAAAACTTCCTCTTCCTTTTTATTTGATAAAGTAAGACTTGGAAAATAGTACTTAAACCAAGTACTTGGCTTACAGATTTTGTTTCCAAAACCAAATAGAATAATGCACGTCATTTTCCAAAAACAAGAACAAACAACAATGTTTCCCAGATAAACGCGAACCAAAACCAAATCCAAACATCACAAGATTTGAAACCAAAATATTTACATAGGTTTCCCTCAATCCGTGTGATTTCTTAAGAAATAGAACTAATATTGCCCAAAAGAGGGCGAAGCACTAATATGATATATAAACCAATAACGCTTTGACTTTCCTAGGCGAGATAAATTATCCTATGTCAATTCAATCCATTATTCCATTTCCAGATGTGCTCCGAAAGCAAAATATACTGTAACTTGTCCATAAATAAATAAATAACTAGACGCGACATTTTGCTCTCTGCAACTCAAATAACGTGACTATGAGTTCAGAAACATGCTAAAATCTTCGGAGAATATCATGTTACATTATAATATTCTTAAAGTTGAGGGAACACCCTTTCAATTGATCAGAGATACTTCTATTCTTTTTTTTCTTTTGGTGAATTTGGGAGGAAGGGAGTGCTTGACTTGGACTGGATTGCGAGACTACAAATTTGTACCACCAAATGAAAATACTAAATTCCATGTTCTCTATTAAAGATTATCTTGAGATATCAGACATCACAACGGTACATAATCAAGACACAACGTCCAGCAATGTAGATGCAACGATCTGAAGATGGCGCTTTAGTTAGTGATTTAGTTCCCTTCATCCTACAAGAAAAGGAAGAAGAGTTGTAAGATATTTAACAAATTGAATTAAGCAAAAACTCAGCAAGGCTGAAGCAGTTAACCAAGTACAAGAGCAGCAATGGAAGATCTGAAGTTAAGAGTAAAAACAATCAGATTTCATAATGTGTTCATCCAAAACAAAGCAATACTACATATTTGCAAATGTTAAGAAAATGGACATGGGTCTACCCAAAATACTAAATCATGAACTGAGGATTGCCTATAAGGAGACAACAGCCCATCACTCACCCAATGTGTAACATTTTAACAGTATATAACATTCTTCCTCTTTTTTCATTCTCAAAAGGTGATGTTGTGCTTTTAGCCGCAAAATCAATCAAACAATCGATCAACGATGCCTCAGTCCCCATTAAGTGCCTTCAGGCAAAAACACAAAGAATGGAGCATTGAAGATATCCTGAACAACAATTATGAACAAACTGTTCCAAGTGTGTGTGCTTTGAAAACAAAAGAGCCACATAGACCAAGAAAGAAGCCATGTTAATAGGCATCTGTGATATCCTTTTCATCATTGTCCCTTCTCTGCCTATAGGTATAAATGATGATTTGGCAATTCAGTGACAACCAGAACTAGAATTTGTCACATTAACTGCAACAGCAAAAGTACTATGTACGAGAAACACTTGGAAAAAAAAAAAAAACAGTTTGAATAATTAAATATGTTAAATTGGCGGGCGAACATAAAAGAGAAGAAGACATAGTGAAGTGCCAAGGAGCTGCTTTGACTTTTTCTTCCCCACATTGCATTTTGCTCCTTACTGAATCCTTGGCAAGTAATAACACCTAAGTTTCACAGATAGCTGCAACTACCCCAGTTCCTTTCATTTAGTTTCGACGAAACAAGAAAAAGAAAAGGGAAGGCAGGGAAGATGCAGGATCTACAGAGAAAAAGGATGTTAGGGATGTCGAAAGGGAGAAAAAGAAAAAGAAGAGAGTTTAAATAAAGAAAAGTGGGAAAAGGAAGAAGAGGAAAGGAAAAGCAGAAGATGAGACCCTTGGTGATCCCAATGCAGGAACTCTTGGTTAACAGTTCTAAAAATATTTAAGCAACAGTTGCTGATTCTACAATCTGCAAACAGGTCATTCCAAGTATATATAAAGATGATTCTCCAGGGCATATTAAGAGGTACAGCTTCCTATATACATCAAAATATTTGATCTAGGAGATAAAGAAAAAAAGGATACCCAAAATATGGTTCTGAACTTTCTTCACGTATGTTGTCCAAGCTCAAGTTCCTAGAGCTTTCTTAGTGCATCTTTCATGACAAAACTTACAACAACAACAACAACAACAACCCAGTATAATCCCACTAGTGGGGTCTGGGGAGGGTAGTGTGTACGCAGACCTTACCCCTACCCTGGGGTAGAGAGGCTGTTTCCAAATGACCCTCGGCATCCTTCCCTCCAAGAACTCCCCACCTTGCTCTTGGGGTGACTCGAACTCACAACCTCTTGGTTGGAAGTGGAGGGTGCTTACCATCAGAGCAACCCAACTTGTGTCACTGGTTTCATGACAAAACTTCTACCACTATAAAGGGTACTTTTTCTTATCTCGAGAATCAATACTTATTTCTTAATGTCTTAAAGCAGGGAGAAAGAGAAGCTCTTATGAAGAGCAAGGTTACCCACTTTTTGGTACATTTCACTGGAGAAATAATGGAATATGGAAAGAATGATTATCAGCCCTCAATTCCAGAGGAGAGAGCAACCTCTTCCTGTCCATTTGGTGTAGCACTGTTCAACTCTTTAGTGGCTCAAGCTTTCACCTGCTAAATGGAGGAAATATAGTCCCTAGCAATAACAGTTCTTAACTAATTTGCTTTCCCAGTGTAAAAAATTAGGCCAAATACATTGACAACCCCCTGAACTTGACACGATATTTCAGTTTGGCACCTTATCTTTGCAGGATACCTATTGTTCTGTTGTCTTGACCCACCGACCTATCGCCTATCAGATTAAAACAATGACAAGACCACATTTGATGGGTCAAAATATATCACTTGTGCACTTGGCATGATACTTTTTATTTGACTTGGCATGCCGCATCATTTTACATATGGCAGATCTCACTGGCTCCTTTGTTTGACTTGGCGCGCCATGTCACTTGTCACGTGACACAAGTTGAGCCTTTAAGAAAACATGACATCTAATTGACCTTGGGCTAATAACATGGGTTTATCATTTGTAGCACAACTAAAAGGACAAGCCCAAATTGAACTTTTTAATTAAAACCATATATATTGGACTTGAATAATTAATTTATTTATATTAGCCCAAAATATTTATTTGAACATGATTTGAATTTAGGACAACAACAACAACAACCCAGTATAATCCCACAAGTGGGGTCTGGGAAGGTAGGATGTACGCAGCCTTACCCCTACCCTGGCAGGGCAGAGAGACTGTTTCCGATAGACCCTCGGCTAAAGAAGGTGAAAGAAGCCCTGATAGCAAGTAATAGCGAGACAAATAATTAGAAAACTAAATCGAAGATAGCAACAGAGAATATGAAAGAGGTACCGATAAACTATAGCAAGACAATATATTTAGAAAACAAAATCCAAGGCAGCAAACGAGAATATGAACGAAGTACTGCCAGCAAACTATGGAATTACCGATGGCAAGTAATAACATAACAAGAAATGCGAATATAGCAAACTAAGGAAAAAAGGGTACCGTACTAGCACTAATACTATCGAACTATAGAAGACAAAGGAAAACGCACGACTACCTACTAACCTTCTACCCTAATCTTCAACCTCCACCCACTTCTATCTAGGGTCATGTCCTCAATTAGCTAAAGTTGCGCCATGTATGTATATATATATGTGTGTGTGTGTGTGTGCGTGTGTAATATATATTTTTTATAAGACTACTTATATATTAGTATCTACATTATGTAAAATGTGTGTGTATATATATATATGTGTGTGTGTGTGTGTGCGTGTGTAATATATATTTTTTATAAGACTACTTATATATTAGTATCTACATTATGTAAAATGTGTGTGTATATATATATATGTGTGTGTGTGTGTGTGCGTGTGTAATATATATTTTTTATAAGACTACTTATATATTAGTATCTACATTATGTAAAATGTGTGTGTATATATATATATGTGTGTGTGTGTGTGTGCGTGTGTAATATATATTTTTTATAAGACTACTTATATATTAGTATCTACATTATGTAAAATGTGTGTGTATATATATATATGTGTGTGTGTGTATGTATAAGGTTTTTCTTATACATGTCAATTAGTCCAAAAGAGCGAGCTTCTTCCAGTCAACTCAGTCCATGATTTGTAGAGTTTGGCATCAATCTTGGGTTGCCAAACTGCAAACCTTCCTACAGTTTGTTTGGATCTACCTTTAAGAGAAAATTTAAATCAGAAGACATATGGCAGGGAGCGTCGGAAAGATGTGAGAAGCAAATTAAGAAACAATACCTCTCTCTTTTTTTTTTTTTTT
>AWOL01S0073727.1:8183-20493 GCA_000715115.1 Nicotiana otophora | reverse complement strand
ATTCAGTTTTTATTACGGTTGCAATGGTAGTTGCTCCTAAAATTTGATTTCTATTTTCTTCTGTTAGATAATTATCCCACCAATGTTTTAACATTCCAGTAAATCCTAAAATTATTAATGTTGCGGCATAGTTATCCGAAGCTCTTTTCATTTTATAGGTAGTTATTGCAATACCAACTTCATGTAATTTTTTATAGATTTGGCTTTCTGCTAATCCATCTATAATCCATTCAGTGATACTAGTTCCTTCATGACTAGAACTAGTTAAATAAATATCTTCTTCAAATTGAACATCTGGGAAAGATGCTCTTCCATAGTAATTCTTTTTATTAGAATGTCTTGGATCATTAGTAATTCTAATGATTTCAGAATCAATGGATTTGATTTTGGAGACTGTTTGTATTTTATTAATAGCTTCAGATATTTCTTTGGAATTTTGTAATAATCTTTCGAGTTTTTCCTTTTTTCCAGGTAAATCTTCTTTTGTTCTTAAACTGTGTATTCTTTTTCAATAGAACTTAATTGTTTAATTAAATTATGAAGTTCTATAGTTTTAGTATTTTTACTACTACTAGCCTGATTAAAAGTTGTCTCTGGTTTAGAGATTGTTAACTTTGTTTTAAGTCTTTCTTCGATTTGTTCCAGAAGTTTATCTGCAAAATCGAAATTTTCTTCTAATTCGGGAAACTTTTCTTTAGCAAATTCTGGAAGTTTTATTAATGGATGTGTTTCAGTTTTAGAAGTTGTTATGGATCTTGTAGGGATTCCTAATTTATTAGTATCTTTTAATTGGTTTGAAACCACATGTAATAAATTGTTTGTGTAATTATTTTGCACAATAATTTTATTAATATCTTTGTTAGTTGGTCCACTGTCAGTGCGAACACTTTCTCTTTTAAAAGGAGAAGCTATGATTACTTCACTTTGAACTGGTATTAGATTTTCTTCTAAGGGTGGATTAATGTCTTCTATTACACCTTTTTTTTTGGTATACCATTTATTAAATGTCATTTGTAGAGATTCTTTTTTATTTAGAATCTGTCTTGATATTTCAAACCATTTAAAGAATTTAATATTGCACTTGATTCTTTTTAAGTCTTTTATCCATTTATCTTTAAATTGTTTTAAAGAGTAGGTATCTACATACCATTTTCTGTTAAAGATTTTCTTGGGATGCGACCACTGAGCATCTAGACTTTTCCAATCTATTTCAAAGTCATCGGCTCAGATTACTGTTAATTGATCGATTGTTTCTGTAGCTGGACTTTTTGGAGTAGCTACAAAGGGTCGATTTTGATAAATAACTTTGGGAACAGTTTTATTAAAGTCTACTCCCTTAAGCTTTATGTCTATTTCTTCAATTAATTCATCATCACTCTTGTTATCCTTAGAAGAAGCAGGTCTAGTAAAAGACATTCTTCTGCTAGATGAGGTTTCACCAGCTGAACCTGGACTTAAGAACTTTAAGTCTGTGGCTCCAGAAGGATATTGAATGACTTGTTCGATGTATGAACTCTCGGGTTCATATTTTGGTTGGGTGATGGCATCAAAACTCCATTCATCTTTTGAAAGAATTTCATCCCACCGAATCATTCTAGGGACGAAGGAATTACTATGTTCATTGTTTGCTTCCATGAGCATAGTAACTCCTTTATTACTTTCGATTTTAGCTTTTGGGGCCAAAGTTGTTCTCATTAGTCTGTAATATACTCTATATATTACATCTATTTCTCTTGTATTAACTTTGCTATTCATGTTTTTAGTTTTTATATTAAGAGTTAATGTATCCAAAACATTCTGGTCATTTATGTCAACTGAAAAGTTTGGATAACAATTAAAGTATACCGGGACTTGGGCTAGGTTACTTTGCACAACTCCTAATAATGAATCATCAAAGTTAAGAAGTCTGTCATCTCTTAGTAAGACACAGAGGGGGGTGTCTAAACCTAATCTATATAAAGGTTTGACCGCCACTTGTACTAATCCGATGAGAAGGAAATTGAATTTCCTTCTGTATTGTTGAATATCTTGTGTAGCTAATAACTTGATTGTTTCTATTGAGTTATTGATGGCAATAGTTGATTCGCAAGTTTTGATGTTATAATTTTTTATAAAATCAAACTTACCAGTATGATAGATTGTACTATAGGATTCTCTCAGAATACTCCAATTTTGTAAATCATTTTCTATTTTGGCAATATTCGTTACTGCCAGAGATTGATTAATATTGTTTAAACTTTTATCTTTATCAACATTATTCATTTTAAAAAAGGGTCGTGCACCTTCTAAGGCAAATATTTACAGCTTTTAGATTAAGCAAAATGTAAAATCTTCTACTTTTATAATCTTCCAATTTTTGTTCTAAAGTTTTTATTACTTCAGCAATTTCTTCTAAAGTTTGTTTTCTTGGTTCAATAAAAACAAGTTCCTTATAAATCTGAATATTATAATCAGCACGGAATATGTTTTAATAAATATTTCTTAATCCTTTTAGAATTCTCCATTGGGCTCTATTTAATAATTTTATTTTATTAGAAGAAGGATGATTTTTCATTTCAAAATCATTTCAAAGTTTTATCAGTTTTTGAGAGATATACTATCTTTAAGGCGTACGTCTACTAACTTTGTTATCTTATCATGTAATAGTAGTCTTTAATAGTTCTATAATGTTCTTAACTATATAGTGTTTACTATTTATCTTCTTCTTCACTAGAGATCTTTTTCTAAAGTAATCTTGCAGTGTTCTTAGTTCTAAGTTATCTTGGGGGTTGGGATTAAACGTGTTAACTGTGTCCTGTTGTGTCCTGTCTCTCACGGCACTCCCTAGCCTATGGACGACGGCAACTGACGGCAGTTTAATAAGGTTTAATCGACATCCTACAAGGATCCCTCACACTATGAACATAGAACAGTGCCTCATACTCAGAGAATAAAATCTGAAGCTTTAAAGAAGATGAACAGTAAACCTATGCAGAAATGAACAGTATAGAAATATCTAAGCATTATAACATGAACATGATAACAAGATTTCGACTAACCCTGAAGACAGTATAAGAGGTTTAGCCTTTCATACTAAACATGGCTCTGATACCATTTAGAGGATCATATGTTTTATCTTTAAAATAGATAAAATAAATGCGGAATTTAGAAGAGAACTCAATGGCTCTATAGATTGGTTTATAGGTGCCTTGGTATAGGTCATGTCTTATGAATCTAATAGTTGTTTGGAACAACTTAATCTTCTTAGCACTCACTACTAATCCATTATGTTTTACGACTTTAAAGAACATATTTAAATGTTTAAAGTGAGAGTCTATATCTTCAGAAAATATTAAAACATCATCAATGTAAACAATTGGCATATTACTATATGGATAGAATATGTTGTTCATAATGTTTTGAAATTCTGATAGGGCATTTTTTAACCTGAAAGGCATAACATTCAATTCATACTATCCAAATGGGACATTGAAAGCAGTTTTATATTTATCCTTTTCGCTAATTTAAATTTTCCGAAATCCTGACTTCATATCAAATTTGCTATAGATGTTAGCTTTATAAGTTCTTTTTATTAAGTCTCTTTTATTAGTTATCGGGTACCTAATCCATTGTAAAATCTTGTTTAATGGTATATAATTAATAACAAGTCTGGGAGCTCCTCTTTCCTTTTCTGCGCATGAACGTGATAACAAGATTTCGACTAACCCTAAAGACAGCATAAGAGGTTTAGGCTTTCATACTCAACATGGGTTTGATACCATTTAGAGGATCATACGTTTTATCTTTAAAAGAGATAAAATAAATGCAGAATTTAAATAGTAAGACAGGAATATTTACTTGTTAAAAGCTTTATTCAAACATAAGAGAACATTTTTACAGAGAGGGGAGAAAAGATAGGGAAAAATCTTAGGAAATCTTTCGGATGGTTTTTATTACAATTTTGGAAGTCTTATATAGACTTCAGATTTTTGTTGAGTTAATCTCAACCTTCTAAATGGACGATCACAGTTTTCTGTCTGTTGCTTTATTGAAAGGTCGTCTGCTGCTTTTTTGAAGAGACCGGTACTGTTTTTGTCTTCTTGTGGTTGTCTTTGTCAGGTGACTCCTTCTTTCTTGAAGAGTCGTTTGTCTTTGTCTGAAGAATTATTGTCTTCAGATGCTATTCTTCTTCTGCATATGCATGGTAGGCTTGGGCTATAGGGTCCTCCATGTCCCCATTGTCTTGGTTCTCTGTTGAAGAGGATGCTGATACTGTGTCTAACATAGCATGTACTTCTACTGGGCTTGCTGTATCAATGTTTGCTAATACTTACAAGAGTCTCTTTTTTAATTCTTCTTGTGAACTAGTAGATCCACTTCTACTGGTTGGTTTTGGTTTCTTTATTTCTCTTGATTGAGGAACCCATCCTTTGATTTTTGTCTATTTAACTAAATATTAAATCCATTCGATCTGTTCAATTTCGAATTTCCAACTAATTATAAATGAAATTATTTTTGCAAAATAATATTTGCAAATTTTAATATGATCCGGTAAGGTAGAGATTTCCTGTTCCTTCTAGAATCTCTCATAATGAATATGGAAGCTCCGAGGCATGGATTGCTCTGTTCCTCCAAATGTTTTCCACCAGTCATAGAACCATCTTGGTATGACTGATTTTGCTGCTTGTACGCTATATTTTATGAACCATGTGTGTTAACCAGGGCGTAGGTAAATAAAGTTATACCAAGCGTCCATGTAATCTTTGAAATTATATGTTTGGGGTCTGAATTGTACAGAGAGCACAATCGGGGTGTGCAAGTGATCCATTCCCCATTCAAAAGGGATAATAATTTTGTTAATGGTAAATCAAGAATACCTAATACTATCAGGATCTTTGTCATCTCTAAGGGTGTGTTCAAAAGTGACTGATCCTGTATCTGTAAGAATACATTCATAATACCTTCTTGATATTAGGGGGTCACTGGTCTCAACAGAGTTTCTGTTTGTATAACAGGGTCTGATTAAATCTTGTTTATCAAAGTTTGCGTAACCTTTGTTTAGTTTTACCACTTCAATTGGTGCTTTGGAAATTATTTCAAATGTTTCTTTCTCCTGAGAAACGAGCTTTTTACCTTCCTTTTTAGATGGTGTCTCTGGCTTGACTGCTTGTGTAAATGACTCTGGGGTCTTCATTTCATAATCTGAACTGGTGAGTATCTTACCAATTTGGATTGTCGAAGCTTTCGAAGAAGCTTGTTGGAATGGTCCTTCTATCTTTGGAATAGTACCAAGGACTGTCATTGTTGCTGTTTTATTTGTGGTGGGAACTCTCGGAGGGGTTACCATTATATTTATAGGTGGTCTCACGGGTAAAGGCGGGTAGTAATCTGCAACTGCAGAGTATCTATTTTCTCTCTTTGGTGAGGCCCTGAAGGGACCCTTCTAATTTGGTCACATTGTTTCCCTGTAGGAATTCTCTGGTTAGAAAGTCAGGTAAAGAGTTTTCTTCGCCCTTAATAAAATCAATTTGAAAATCAACACTAGATAATAGTGCTTGCCATCTGGCAAAAATCTTTTTTGAAATAAGGTTTTTAACATCTTTTTGTAAAATCTCTTTAGCTGATTTACAATCAACTCTTAATAAAAATTCTTTATTTATTAAATCATCTTGAAACATTGTAATACATAGTACTATAGATAATCTCTTTTTTGACCGTACTATAATTTTTCTGGGCCGAATTCCAGATTCCGGAAGTGAAACGAACTAATTGTTCGAGTGAGTTTGAAGAGATTCGTTGTTTGAGAATACCACAGTACCCTTCATCAAAAGCGTTGGTTTCAACTATCATGAATGCTTCAGGATTAGGAATTCCTAGACAAGGAAGTTTTTGAACAATAGATTGACTCTTTTGACAGTGTCAGTTTGTTCTTGACTACATGGGACTGGATTCTTTCTAAAACTTCTGTATAGTGGTTCACTGATTTTCCTAATATCAAGAATGAAGTCTGCTACATAATTAAGGCTTCCTAAAAACCTTTGTAATTGTGTTTTATCTAAGATTTCATCAGGGAATTTAGAAGAGAACTCAATGGCTCTACAGATTGGTTTATAGGTGCCTTGGTATAGGTCATGTCCTAAGAATTTAATAGTTATTTGGAACAACTTAATATTCTTAGCACTCACTACTAATCCATTGTGTTTTACGACTTTAAAGAATGTATTTAAATGTTTAAAGTGAGAGTCTATATCTTCAGAAAATATTGAAACATCATCAATGTAAACAATTGACATATTACTGTATGGATTGAATATTTTGTTCATAATGTTTTGAAATTCTGATGGGGCATTTTTTAACCCGAAAGGCATAACATTCCATTCATACAGTCCAAATGGGACATTGAAAGCAGTTTTATATTTATCGTTTTCGCTAATTTGGATTTGCCAAAATCCTGACTTCATATCAAATTTGCTATAGATTTTAGCTTTATAAGTTATTTTTAATAAATCTCTTTTATTAGGTATCGGGTACCTAATCCATTGTAAAACCTTGTTTAATGTTTTATAATTAATAACAAGTCTGGGAGCTGCACAGCTCCAAGGTGATTTAGATGGTGTAATTACCTTCTTTTTAAGGAGATCATTTATTTCATTTTTACAAACTTCTATGAGTTCATGATTCATTTGAATAGGTCTAGCCTTAGTGGGTATGGCTTGTTCAGTGAATTAATTTATATAATGAAGTTTAACTACATGCCTTTTTCTTTCCCAGAAGGCATTGGGTAATTCTGAACAAACTTCAAGTTCAGGTTTTTCTTGGAAATTTTTAATCTTTTCCTCCATTCCCGGGGTTTTTAAAGTCTGTTCAATTTTGTGAACCTTTATATCGTTTTTTCAATAGTTTACCTGATTTGAAAGCAGGTTTATTGTAAAAATAGTTTTTGATTTTAGAAAATCACTTTCTTCTTTGGAGATAGAATTAAGATAAGGGAATCTTATTTCCTTTCCTAATATTGTGGTACAAATAGCTTCTAAATTATCATGATATGGTTTAATCTGAGTTATAAAGGGTATCCCTAGGATAATTGCTTCATTTATATCCCTAGTTACCGCAAAATCATTTATAAAGCAGATTCCATAATTACAAATATGGGCTTCTGCTAGTTTATAATCTATCTTTAATTTTTCTCCTGTCGCTGAATATAATTTTGTAGTACTTTTTTCAAAATACTTAGTTGGTATTATTCCTTCCATTATACAGTTTCTATCTGCACCTGAATTTAATAATGCTAATTTATTTATCGTAATGGCTTTTACCTTTAAGGTAATAGGAATATGATAACTATGGGTTCGTACTTTAGTAATCTTTGCCACAGTTGTACCACTAATTGATTCTTCATCATTTTTTGAATTATCATCTTCTGTGAAGTATTCACCAATAGTTTCTTTCTTATTGGCTGCTTGTAATACTTCTTTAGTAAGATTTTCCATATCTATTTTGTCAAGTCTAAGATTAACCAATTTTATTTCATCTTTTATAGATGTTAATTCTGTTTGGAAATGTTGAATAGTGGGTTTTATCATCTTTAATTGAAAATCTATTTATAACCTCTTTCATATTAAAGGGTTCTATTTTATGATGATTTCCTTTCTGATTAATGATGATATTTTTTAACTCTTTTAAGTATTTTGTTTTAATATCTTCATCATCTATGTAATTAATGATATCAAATAAGAATTCTTTAGAGTCATCAGTAAGGACTTTAATAGAATTTTGTCCGCACACACATATTGCACCAGTGCAGCTACAGTTGTCTTCTTTAGAACTACTGCTACTGTCTGAGCTATATGCCATGTTTATCATTTCATCGTCAGTGTCAGAATAGCTTTCATCTGATGATGACGATGATGTAATGTTTTCGTTTTGTTCAAGAATAGCAAATAGCTTTTCTTTAACATCATCATCTATTTCTAAGGTGTTAACCTTTTTCTTTTTCTTGTTGGTGACTGGGCATTCATTTGCTCTATGCCATGTCTTTCCACATGACCAACATTTGTTACCATCTTCTTTTTTAGAACGTCTTTTAAATCTTCTTTTCTTAGGAATTCCTTCCTTCTTTTCTTTATGCTTATGGCGTCTTCTTGATTTTTCAGAAGATTTTTATGTTGTTTTGCTCTTTTAGATGGAGCAGCAATTGTCTTAAATCCGAAGTCTTGAGAGAAGCTTCCTAATTCTGTTTTGGATTGGAGTCTGTCTTTTTTTATAAGACTTTTAAGTTTTAGGTCTGTTCATAAGTCAAGACATGTTACGTTAATGAAACTGATTAAATATCCATAAGTAAGATTGTTATAAGGGATTTGTCCGTTAAATCTATCTTTGATTTTAGTTCTTACCTTTTCGGCAAATAGTCTTGGTAAACCACTGATAAATCTTTCTTCCCAGAAAGCACTACCGCAGTCTTCTCTAATCATTACTTTTTCTACAAACATATCTTTGTACCATCTAAAATCTATTAATTTTGTACAGTTAAGATTGTTACGAAGTTCTAAACTCCTATCTTGGAAAAGTTTTGGTTCTCCAATGAAGTGTTTAGCAATACACTAGATTAAAGTTGCAGAAGTATCTTCTCTAGCTTCTTGTTCCGCAACTTGCATCCCTGATTCAGTTTTTATTACGGCTGCAATGGTAGTTGCTCCTAAAATTTGATTTCTATTTTCTTCTGTTAGATAATTATCCCACCAATTTTTTAACAATCCAGTAAATCCTACAATTATTAATGTTGCGGCATATTTATCCGAAGATCTTTTCATTTTATAGGTAGTTACTGCAATACCAATTTCATGTAATTTTTTATAGATTTGGCTTTCTGCTAACCCATTTATAATCCATCCAGTGATACCCGTTCCTTCATGACTAGAGACTGTTAACTTTGTTTTAAGTCTTTCTTCGATTTGTTCCAGAAGTTTATCTGAAAAATCGAATTTTTCTTCTAATTCGGGAAACTTTTCTTTAGAAAATTCTGGAAGTTTTATTAATGGATGTGTTTCAGTTTTAGAAGTTGTTATGGATCTTGTAGGGATTCCTAATTTATTAGTATCTTTTAATTAGTTTGAAACCACATGTAATAAATTGTTTGTGTAATTATTTTGCACAATAATTTTATTAATATCTTTGTTAGTTGGTCCACTGTCAGTGTGAACACTTTCTCTTTTAAAAGGAGAAGCTGTGATTACTTCACTTTGAACTGGTATTAGATTTTCTTCTAAGGGTGGATTAATGTCTTCTATTACATCTTTGTTTTTGGTATACCATTTATTAACTATCGTTTGTAGAGATTCTTTTTGATTTGAAATATGTCCTGTTATTTTAAACCATTTAAAGAATTTAATATTATACTTGATTCTTTTTAAGTCTTTTATCCATTTATCTTTAAATTGTTTTAAAGAGTAGGTATCTACATACCATTTTCTGTTAATGATTTTGTTGGGATGCGACCACTGAGCATCTAGACTTTTCCAATCTATTTCAAAGTCATCGGCTCAGATTACTGTTAATTGATCGATTGTTTCTGTAGCTGGACTTTTTGGAGTAGCTACAAAGGGTCGATTTTGATAAATAACTTTGGGAACAGTTTTATTAAAGTCTACTCCCTTAAGCTTTATGTCTATTTCTTCAATTAATTCATCATCACTCTTGTTATCCTTAGAAGAAGCAGGTCTAGTAAAAGACATTCTTCTGCTAGATGAGGTTTCACTAGCTGAACCTGGACTTAAGAACTTTGAGTTTATGGCTCCAGAAGGATATTGAATGACTTGTTCGATGTATGAACTCTCGGGTTCATATTTTGGTTGGGTGATGGCTTCAAAACTCAATTCATCTTTTGAAAGAATTTTATCCCACCGAATCATTCTAGGGACGAAGGAATTACTATGTTCATTGTTTTCTTCCATGAGCATAGTAACTCCTTTATTACTTTCGATTTTAGCTTTTGGGGCCAAAGTTGTTCTCATTAGTGTGAAATATACTCTATATATTACAGCTATTTCTCTTGTATTAACTTGCTATTCATGTTTTTAGTTTTTATATTAAGAGTTAATGTATCCAAAACATTCTGGTCATTTATGTCAACTGTAATGTTTGGATAACAATTAAAGTATACCGGGCCTTGGGCTAGGTTACTTTGCAGAACTCCTAATAATGAATCATCAAAGTTAAGAAGTCTATCATCTCTTAGTAAGCGACAGAGGCGGGTGTCTAAACCTAATCTATATAAAGGTTTGACCGCCACTTGTACTAATCCGATGTGAAGGAAATTGAATTTCTTTCTGTATTGTTGAATATCTTGTGCAGCTAATAACTTGCTTGTTTCTATTGAGTTATTGATGGCAATAGTTGATTCGCAAGTTTTGATGTTATAATTTTTTATAAAATCAAACTTACCAGTATGATAGATTGTACTATAGGATTCTCTCGGAATACACCAATTTTGTAAATCATTTTCTATTTTGGCAATATGCGTTACTGCTAGAGATTGATTAATATTGTTTAAAATTTTATCTTTATCAGAATTATTCTTTTTAAAAAAGGGTCGTGCACCTTCTAAGGCAATTATTTACTGCTTTTAGATTAAGCAAAATGTAAAATCTTCTACTTTTATAATCTTCCAATTTTTGTACTAATGTTTTTATTACTTCAGAAATTGCTTCTAAAGTTGGTTTTCTTGTTCCATAAAAACAAGTTCCTTATATATCTGAATATTATAATCAGCATGGAATATGTTTTTATCGATTTTTCTTAATCCTTTTAGAATTCTCATTTTCCTCAATTTAATTATTTTATTTCATTAAAAGAAGGATGACTTTTCATTTCAAAATCTTTTCAAAGTTTTATCAGTTTTTGAGAGATATACTATCTTTAAGGCGTAAGTCTACTATCTTTGTTATCTTATCATGTAATAGTAGTCTTTAATAGTTCTATAATGTTCTTAACTGTATAATGTTTACTATTTATCTTCTTCTTCATTAGAGATCTTCTTCTAAAGTTATCTTGGCAGCGTTCTTAGTTTTAAGTTATCTTGGGGGTTGGGGATTAAACGTGTTAAGTGTGTCCTGTTGTGTCCTGTCTCTCGCGGCACTCCCTAGCCTATGGACGACGGCAACTGACGGCAGTTTAATAAGGTTTAATCGACATCCTACAAGGATCCCTCATACTATGAACATAGAACAGTGGCCTCATACTCAGAGAATAAAATCTGAAGCTTTAAAGAAAATGAACAGTAAACCTATGTAGAAATGAACAGTATAGAAATATCTAAGAATTATAACATGAACATGATAACAAGATTCTGACTAACCCTAAAGACAGTATAAGTTTAGAACTTCTTAACAATCTTAACTGTCCAAAAATAACAGATTTTAGATGGTATAAAGATATGTTTATAGAAACAGTAACGATTAGAGAAGACTGCGGTAGTGCTTTCTGGAAAGAAAGATTTATCAGTGGTTTACCAAGACTATTTGCCGAAAAGGTAAGAACTAAAATCAAATATAGATTTAACGGACAAATCCCTTATAAAAATCTTACTTATGGAGATTTAATCAATTTTATTAACGTAACAGGTCTTGACTTATGTACAGACCTAAAACTTTAAAGTCTTATAAAAAAAGACAGACTCTAATCCAAAATAGAATTAGGAAGCTTCTGTCAAGAATTCAGATTTAAGACAATTGCTGCTCCATCTAAAAGAGCAAAACAACATAAAACATATTCTGAAAAAGCAAGAAGACGCCATAAGCATAAAGAAAAGAAGGAAGGAATTCCTAAGAAAAGAAGATTTAAAAGACGTTCTAAAAAGGAACATGATAACAAATGTTGGTCATGTGGAAAGACAGGGCATAGAGCAAATGAATGCCCAGTCACCAACAAGAAAAAGAAAAAGGTTAACACCTTTGAAATAGATGAAGATGTTAAAGAAAAGCTATTTGCTATTCTTGAACAAAACGAAAACATCACATCATCGTCATCATCAGATGAAATCTATTCTGACAGTGACGATGAAATGATAAACATGGCATATAGCTCAGACAGTAGCAGTAGTTCTAAAGAAGACAACTGTAGCTGCACTGGTGCAATATGTGTGTGCGGACAAAATTCTATTAAAGTCCTTACTAATGACTCTAAAGAAGCCTTATTTGATATCATTAATCACATAGATGATGAAGATATTAAAACAAAATACTTAAAAGAGTTAAAAAATATCATCATTAATCAGAAAGGAAATCATCATAAAATAGAACCCTTTAATATGAAAGAGGTTATGAATAGATTTTCA
>AWOL01S0073723.1:1552-12496 GCA_000715115.1 Nicotiana otophora | reverse complement strand
TTGTTGGTATTACCCTTGTGTTTATTTTTCTCTTTTTGTGTAACTTATTTTCTTCATTCTGCAAAGGCCTCAGCTCTTCCCAGAGAAGCATTTTCTCTATCTCGAGCCAAGTTGAGTCGGTACGAGGACGACATTTAAAGGCTTACCGAGGAGAGGAATTCCCTCAACCTTCTCGGTAAGCAAAAAGAAGAACAAATCAAGGACCTCCGAGCCGCATTGGTCACGACTCAAANTGTCTTGCAAGGTGGCCCCATGGCCAAAGTATGACATTGTATGTTCAGAGTCCCTTAGTCGCAATTTGGTA
Organism: Nicotiana otophora; assembly: GCA_000715115.1. NCBI lineage: Eukaryota > Viridiplantae > Streptophyta > Magnoliopsida > Solanales > Solanaceae > Nicotiana > Nicotiana otophora. The sequence goes on along the minus strand of AWOL01S0073723.1, from coordinate 12,192 downwards.
CGCCAGGTTAGGTGAGACATCGGTTGCTGGTCTCACTCCTAGGTTCGGGGCGTGACAGCTCCAAAGACTCCATCTCGAGATGAGGGGGTCTTGGCAAGAGACTTGGGTGAAGTCCCCCAGTCATCGAGGATCAAAGATGACTCCCACCATACTGAGCTAACGGTGGGTACGGCTTTCGAGGCCCCTCGAGATGAGGAGAATGCCCCAAATGATCTACTTGGGGTAATAGAAATTGGAGGTTCCCCGCTGCTCCCCTCATATTTTGAGGAGATGATTCAAGAGGCTTGGGCCTTGAAGACCCTCTCCATTGAAGAAGCCCACGGAAGGGAGGACCCTTTTTGTGATTACTTTACTGGGGTCGAAGATGCTACCGGCCTTAGTGACTTGGAGGTCTCAAGGAAGGACTTGAGAGAGGCATCGAGCATTTTCAATGAAGCCCAGCAAGCTCTGAATCGGTTAAGACCATAACTCCCCTTGTTGGTATTACCCTTGTGTTTATTTTTCTCTTTTTGTGTAACTTATTTTCTTCATTCTGCAAAGGCCTCAGCTCTTCCCAGAGAAGCATTTTCTCTATCTCGAGCCAAGTTGAGTCGGTACGAGGACGACATTTAAAGGCTTACCGAGGAGAGGAATTCCCTCAACCTTCTCGGTAAGCAAAAAGAAGAACAAATCAAGGACCTCCGAGCCGCATTGGTCACGACTCAAAAAGATCAGACCGACCTAATCGAGCAGGTAATGAAAATCTTAAAAGCTCATGGGCTCGATTCAGGAACGACATCTAACATTTCAATCTCACAGTTGCTGCAGAAGGTCGAGAAGATTGAGCAGTTTCGCAAAGAGGTCAACACGATAAAGGCAGAGTCCTTGGGGTGGAAAGAAGGTATAGACCGCTTTGCTGCATAAAAAGAGACTGTTCGAGCCCAATTACCATCGATCGAAAGTCAGCTTCAAGGTATGAAGGAGAAGAAGTCAGTTCAAGCAAGGAAAATAGAGGAGCTCGAGGCTCGATTGGCTTCCAAACTTACCAAGGCCAAATCCGAAGCCGTAATGGCAAAGGCCGAGGTAGATGCGATCGTGGCCGTCTACCGGGCCGATGCTGAATTCACTCAAGTCCAAGAGAAAGAGGCAACAAAGACCGCTCAAACTCAAGCATATTGGATTGTTGAAATCGCCAAATGCCAATCTCGGAGGAAAACCCTCGAGGAGATCCACACTTTAGGTTTCGATTTTACCAACAAGATAGTAAAGTCTAGAGAGCACAAAGCTGAAGCTGGAGCGTTGGCCTCTTTCGATGATGATCATGATGATGGCAACAAGAGCGGTTCCGAGAATGGGGAGGACCTCGATAGAGGAGAAGCTGCCCCCGGAGAAAATCAGGAATCATAGGATTTTTCACTTTTGATCTTTTGTATAGGATCCTGATCGGACCTTGTAACTATTCTCATATATATAAAGATCTCCTTCCTTTCTGACTTGTCTTTATTTCATTTTCTTCCTTGTGAAAAAATTGTTTCATTTATGCCTTATGAAAATTTTGTTCATAAGTTTGAGGCTTAGGCAATTTGATCGAAGCCGGATTAGGTTTTAATTGAGTAAGGATGATTTCTCGAACTCAAAAATAAAATGGCCTTTTAGGCTCTTGAATTAGATTGATACGGCCACAATAAAAAAAAGAATTTGTTTGAGAGTTCGAACGACTTGGTACCTATTAGGGTTTTGGAGGGTCTATATTATCGAGACCCTTAGTAATTTAGCCGAGGGTAGCCTTTTTAACAGGTTTGTGAAAATATTCAAAGGCCTTTTTTATAACGGAAATCCAACTTCTCCGAACTGTCTTAAATGTAAATGCATCTTTCGATGAGTTTGATCAAACACCTGCAAACGGTTAGTAATAAATATAAATGAATATGGAGAAGGTCGTACCTTAGCTGTAATATCACTTGAGGAGTGATATGTTCAAATTGTTTGATAATTATTCGTCGTTCATCTTTCCAAGTTTGTAGGATCCCTATCTGATGATATCGAGGATCTGGTACGGTCCCTCCCAGTGCGGGAAAAGTTTTCCTTTATTTGGGTCTCAAGTATTGAGGGTGACCTTCCTCGGAACCAAGTCCCTGATGTTGAAGTATGGTAGATTAGCTCTTTGATTGTAGTATCTTTCGATCCGCTGTTTCTGTGCGGCCACTCGAATGAGGGCGGCCTCCCATTTTTCATCTAGCAATTCAAGGCTTGTATTCATAGCCTTGTGATTTGACTCTTCTGTTTCATATCGAAACCTGATGTTTGGTTTCCTGACTTCAACTGGGATAAGAGCTTCGGCGCCATATACTAAAGAAAATGGTGTTGCCCCCATACTGGATTTTGACGTTGTTTGATACGCCCAAAGGACTTCGGGAAATATATCTCTCCATTTTCCCTTAGTATCGTTCAACCTTCTTTTATATTTTGAATGACGATTTTGTTTGTCGATTCTGCATATCTGTTCCCACTAGGATGATACCGTGTCGATAGGACCCTCTTTATTTTGTGCACTTTGAGAAATTTTGTCACTTTGCCGCCGGCGAATTGCTTTCCATTGTCGCATACGATCTCGGCGGGCATCCCACATCGGCATATAATGTGGTCCCAGATGAAGTCTATGACTTCTTTCTCTCTAATTTTCTCGAAAGCCTGTGCTTCAACCCACTAAGACAAATGGTCAGTCATAAACAAAATAAATTTAGCTTAACNTTCGAAGTATCAGTCCCCGAGTGGGGTGACCGTGGCCTATAAAATCGAGGGTTGCCTTTTTAAGGTCTTACGATCTCGATGTTTTAGTAATTCGATCATGTCAATTTTTCTGATGGTGGTCCCCGAGTGCGGGGTCAATTGTTCGAACTGTAGTTGTGATCGTCCCTTAAGCCAGTTTCCGCAATAGATCACAAGCACCACATTATAAAGTAAAATTTTCTCTAAGGCATGAAATATCCGGCAAGGGAAAATACTTTTTTCAATAGATTAACAAGCGTACATGTTTTCCATTAGGGCTGGAGTAATCTACACGGGCATGGTTCGTTCAACCATTTGACCCTTACAAAATTTGCCTATTGAGACCCTGTCGGCACGAAGTATTTTCCTATAAGGTGATGCCCCCCCAGTATTCGAGGTTGATTGTAAAGGAGCCTCGGATACTGTTGAATTGCTCTAAGTTAGTACGAACAATGGCTGCCTCGTTAATAACCTCGCAGGAAAAAATCCATTTGGGACAAAAACCGGTCTAAGGGAAAAAGAGTGCAATGCGTGCTTTCAGACCTAAGGACTTTGTGTTTGAAGAATCCTTCGATGTCTTTGATTAAACACCTACAAATGGTAAGTATGAAATATAATGAAAATGGAAAATGTCGTACCTTAGCAGTAATATCGTTTGAGGAGTGATATATTCCAATTGTTTGGTAATTGTTTGCCGTTCATCATGCCAAGTTTGTAGGATCCTTTTCCGATGATATCGAGGACCTGATACGGTCCCTCCCAGTTTGGGCCAAGTTTTCCTTCGTTTGGGTCTCGAGTATTGAGGGTGACCTTCTTTAGAACCAAGTCCACGATTTTAAAGTATCGAAGATTGGCTCTTCGATTGTAGTACCTTTCGATCCGCTATTTCTGTGAGGTCATTCGAACGAAGGCGGCTTCCCGTTTTTCATCTATCAATTTGAGGCTTGTATTCATAGCCTCATGATTTGACTCTTCTGTTTCATATCGAAACCTGATGTTGGGTTTCCCGACTTCAACTGGGATAAGAGCTTCGGCGCCATATACTAAAGAAAATGGTGTTGCCCCCATACTGGATTTTGACGTTGTTTGATACGCCCAAAGGACTTCGGGAAATATATCTCTCCATTTTCCCTTAGTATCGTTCAACCTTCTTTTATATTTTGAATGACGATTTTGTTTGTCGATTCTGCATATCTGTTCCCACTAGGATGATACTGTGTCGATAGGACCCTCTTTATTTTGTGCACTTTGAGAAATTTTGTCACTTTGCCGCCGGCGAATTGCTTTCCATTGTCGCATACGATCTCGGCGGGCATCCCACATCGGCATATAATGTGGTCCCAGATGAAGTCTATGACTTCTTTCTCTCTAATTTTCTCGAAAGCCTGTGCTTCAACCCACTAAGACAAATGGTCAGTCATAAACAAAATAAATTTAGCTTAACATGGGGTCGATGGCAGGGGACCGGCAATATCCATTCCCCACTTCAGGAATGGCCATGGGGATACGACTGAGCGGTGTTGCTCTCAAGGCCGGTGAATCATCGGTGCATACCTTTGACATTTGTCGCACTTTCGAACAAACCCTTTTTTATCATTTTCCATATCGGCCCAATAGTATCCTGCTCTGGTGACTTTGTGAACCAATGATTCGGCACCAGAATGATTTCCACAAGAGCCCTCGTGAATTTCTCGTAGGACGTCGTCGGTATCTCCTGGTCCCAAAAATATTGTGAATGGTCCATCGAACATACTTCTATATAGTGTTCTGTCTTTGGCCAATGTGAATCGTGTGGCCTTCATACGTAGAGTCCTCGATTGTTTAGGACCCGATGGAAGCTTCTCGTTCTTTAGGTACTCGATATATTTGCTCCTCCAACCCCAGGTCAGACTTGTGGAGTTGATTTTGGCGTGGCCTTCTTCAATTACTGACCTTGAAAGTTGTACGACAGTCCCCGAGCTAATCTCACAGTCTTCGACTGATGACCCCAAATTTGCAAGGGCATCGACCTCGCTGTTTTGTTCTCGAGGCACATGTTGTAAGGTCCTTTCTTTAAACAAATGTAGAGTCACCTATAATTTGTCCAAGTACCTCTGCATTCAATCGTCTCGAACCTCGAAAGTTCTGTTGACTTGGTTTACTACGAGCACGGAGTCACATTTTGGCCTCGATGACTTCTGCTCCCAAACCTTTAGCTAGCTCGAGACCTAAAATCATGGCCTCATACTCGGCCTTATTGTTAGTTAACTTGGAAGTTCTTATAGCTTGTCTAATTGGATTACCCGTGGGTGGCTTAAAAATGATGCCTAGCCCAGACCCCTTCACGTTAGAAGCGCCGTCTGTAAAGAGGGTCCATACCCCCGATAATGTACGCGACTTTAATAATAGTTCCTTTTGAACCTCGTGTACGAGGGCTAGTGTAAAGTCGGCCACGAAGTCCGTAGAGATTTGAGAGTTGATGGACGTTCGGGGTCGATGCTCAATATCGTACCCACTGATCTCGACGGCCCATTTGGCCAATCTGCCCAAAAGTTCGGGTTTACGCAAAATATTGTAAAGGGGATAAGTAGTTACCACATAGATCGGGTGACACAGAAAATATAGTTTTAATTTCCTAGAGGTGCTTATTAGGGAAAGCGCTAATTTTTCTAAGTGTGGGTACTGGGTCTCGACCTCACCTAGAGTTCGACTAACATAGTAAACAGGCAATTGCGTAGCTTGCTCTTCTCAAACTAGGACTTCATTTATCGCTATTTTCGAGAGTGGTAAGTACAAGTACAGTTGCTCGTCCGCTTTCGGAGTATGAAGCAGTGGCGGGCTCGAGAGGTACCACTTTAATCCTTTCAATGCTTGTTGGCATTCCGGAGTCCATGCAAAATTGTTCTTCTTTTTGAGCGGTGAGAAGAACCTGTGACTTCTATCTGAAGAACTCGAGATGAATCGGCCTAGGGCGGCTATGCGCCCTGTTAATCTTTGTATGGCCTTAACATTATCCACAACAATGATGTCTTCGATCTCCTTGATATTATCGGAGTTAATTTCGATACCCTGATTTGATACCATAAAGCCGAGGAACTTGCCCGAGCCGACCCCGAGTGCAAATTTCTCCGGGTTGAGTTTCATGTTATATTTCCTTAGTATATCAAAAGTATCCTACAAATGTGTCAAATAGTCCTCTGCTCGCAGGGACGTAACTAGAATATCATCAATATAAACTTCCATTGACTTACCTACTTGTTCTTTAGACATTCGATTTACTAAGCGTTGATAAGTGGCACCGGCATTTTTTAGTCCAAACGGCATTACATCATGACAATAGGTGTCGTACTTAGTGATGAACGAAGTCTTTTCTTGATCCTCCGGGTTCATTTATATTTGATTGTACCCGGAATAGGCGCCGAGAAAACTAAGGATCTCGTGGCCGGCTGTGGCATCGATCATGCGATCGATATTTGGAAGAGGAAAAGAATCTTTAGGACATGCTTTGTTTAAATCTTTATAGTCTACGCATATTCTAAGTTTATTTCACCTGTTAGGGACTACGACTACGTTTGCTAACCATTCGGGATATTTTACCTCCCGAATGGATCCTATTTTGAGATGTTTGGTTACCTCGGACTGGGTTTGTTTTAACGGGCAGAACTTTGGGTCCAAGCTCAGGCAATGTGTAGTGATTTTCGACGGGATCCATGTCATATCTAGGTGGGACCAAGCAAAACAATCCATATTATTGACAATAATTTAACGCGTTTTTCCCTGAGCTCGGGGGTTAACCCCGTACCCTCGTATACCTTTTGATCGGTTAGATGCTCGATCAGTACGACTTGTTCCAAATCCTTGACCGTCGATTTGGTGGCGTCGGAGTCCTCGGGGATTATGAAGGATCGAGGAATCCAGTAGTCATCCTCCTCGTCCGTTCCCTACTTCTCTGATTGAGTCGAGGCCGGTAGTTGTGGTTGCTATTTAGCTTCACGTTTTCCTTTGGAATCCGATCCTTTTGTTGATGAAAGTGCCGATACTGGTATCACTTTGTCGACCGAGAACATCTCTTTGGCAGCAGGCTATTCCCCATATACCATTTTTACTCCATCCCGTGTTGGGAACTTCAACATTTGGTGAAGGGTTGAGGGGACCTCCATCATATTGTGAATCCAGGATCTTCCGAGTAATGCGTTGTATCTCATATCGCCTTTGATCACATGGAACTTTGTTTCTTGAAAAGTTCTCGCTACATTTACTGGTAGGATGATTTCACCTTTAGTTGTTTTGCTTGCCATGTTAAAGTTGTTGAGAATCCGAGCTACGGGTACGATCTGATCTCGTAGGCCGAGCTGTTCCACGACCATCGATCGAATAATATTGATCGAACTTCCTGGATCAATCAATACATATTTAACCTGAATTTTATTCATAAGGATAGATATTACCAAAGAATCATTGTGGGGTTGTGAGATCCCTTCTGCTTCCTTATCATTGAATGATAAAGCGCCTTCTGGCACAGTCTAGAGTTTGTTTTTCTCTGGTGATTGATACTTTAGTGCGTTTGAACACGGGACCTTGTGGAATATCGACCCCACCAATGATCATGTGAATCACGTGTTGTAGTTCTTCCTGCTCCTTTTTCCTGTTTGCATCTCTGTCTTTGAAATGGTTTTTAGCTCGATCGCTCAAGAATTCTCGAAGGTGACCCTCATTGAATAGACGGGCCACCTCCTCATTTAGTTGTCTGCAGTCCTCGATTTTATGACCATGTGTACCATGGTATTTTCATGTTTGATTAGGGTTCCTTTGGGATGGATCGGTTTGTAGGGGTCTGGGCCATCTAGTATCTTTGATTCTCCCAATGGCTGACATAATACCTGATGCGTCGATACTGAAGTTTTATTCTCATAATCGTGGTGCTTCTGTGGGATTGGCATGTTTATCGAAACCACTTTTGCTCATCAGTCCTCAAGAGCTCTGTCTTCGATCGTTCCTTTGATCACTTTGGATGGGATTGCATCTTGGGCCGTTGTTTCTACGATATGTATTGTATGGTAGATACCGATCTCTGCTCGACTTGGGTTCTCTATCGATATCCCTTTGAATTCTGCCGACGGGCCTATTTGGATAAGCGAAACCGGAAGGGGCCCCCAATTGATCATCCTTGACCCTGATCTTTGACTGGTACTGATTATGTACATCGACCCAGGTTACCGCTGGATATTTAATTAAATTCTGCTTTAGCTGTCGTGATGCTACCGAACTTTGTTCATTCAAACCTCGAGTAAAGGCCTGAACAGCCCAATCTTCTATGACCGGTGGTAGTTCCATACGTTCCATATGGAACGGAGATACGAATTTCATCAACATTTCGTTGTCTTTTTGCTTCATTTTGAAGAGGTCCCATTTTATAGTCACAATTTCTATTTCTCCGGCATGTGCCTTTATGAAGGAGTGTGCAAGATGGCGAAGGAATCGATGGAATTAGGCGGCAAATTGTGGTACCATATCATTGCACCTTTCGACAAGGTTTCTCCAAATTTTTTCAGTAGAACAGATTCAATCTCATCGTCTTCCAAGTTGTTTCCTTTTATTGTGCATCTATAAAAAGTGACATGTTCATTAGGGTTGGTGGTGCCGTTGTACTTGGGAATTTTTGGCATTCGAAACTTCTTCGGAATGGGTTTCGGAGCCGCACTTGGAGGGAAAGGATTCTGTAACAATTTCATTGAATCCATACCTTTTAGGATCGGAGGTGCCCCTGGTATTTGGGCAACCCAGGAGTTGTATGTCTCCACTTTCTTGTCATTCGCCTCGATTTTATTTTCTCCCGATTCAATCCGTTTAGTGAGCTCCTCGAGCATTTTTATAATGGCAGGGTCAATCCTCGATTCGTTGGCGTTCGACCTTTTTGGCACAGGCTCGGTCCTGTGAACGACTTATGGTTTGATCCTACTCGGTGGTCGGTGCTGATTTTGTAGTTATGCTACAATGGTTTGTTGAGCCTGTGACATTTCGAATATCAATTGGAGGCTAACTCAACCATCTTCTCCACCCTACGAAACTCGACCACTTGATTGAACTTCTTTGTGTATGCTGCATTCGGGATCAACGCCCAAATTTGCATTGACGGTGACATGTGAACTGACATCGACGGTATTTGTAATTGGTGCTTCCTCTAGGTTAGTTGGAGGCACCTCTATCCCTAGGGCGGCTATATTTTCATTTTCCCCATGAAATCCGAGGCCGTTGTCACCATGTGTAGGCGTTTCTTGTGAGTTTGACATGTTTATCCTAAAAACAAAATTCTTACGAGAACAAGTGTGTGTTATCGGTATCAGTATTACGCAATCACTATTATCCCTAGGCCAGGCGAAGGGGAAGGAAGAGATGGGTGGTCCGGGAACAATAACGAGAGAGGGCTCGTAGCCCCCCCTCACTCTTCCCCATGACTATGTGTTCACCCGAGATGTAGAACTCTTTTTTTTAATGAATAGATAGAGCCATGATACATTCTGAAATATTGTAAAGGTAAATAGACTCTTTTACCCTTAAAATTGGATAACAATTAAACTTATAATATGGTTCTAGGGACACGTGATTTCACCTAATACCAATTAATAAATGTGAGGATGAGTAATAGAAATTAACGATAAAATAAAGAAAACTAGTGTTAGAATAAAACCCAGCCCTCGAGTTTGGACACCCTCAAAATGGTTGATGCATAAACTATGAAAGTATAACAAGATGATGAACAATGGTGAGAACGAGAAAGAGAGTTATATTTATTTTTGTGTCTGTCAACAGTGTGTTACAAATGATTAGAACCCCCCCCACCTTATATAGTGGAGGAGTTCTACTTATGGTACAATTCTAATTACAAAAAGAAACCTGATGATTTGCTAATTAACCGTTTTTAATTTGATCCGTTCCGAGATTTACGCCGTGATCCTCGACCAATCACCGAGATTTAGGCCATGATCCTCGATCAGCTACGGATATCATGCCTTTCTATTATTATGCTATCTTAGATCTCGCTCGATGTGTGTCTCATTTGGCTTCGATCGCACCTAGCCTCGATCTTGACAGGTACTTCGGTTCTGAACTCGGTACCTTATCCTCGTGATATGTCTTATTCTATTACGTGGCCGTCCTTCGATGCAAACTCCCAGTCTCGGTCAAATAGTAAAATCAGGTGGACCTGGTTTTAACTGTATACACTCACGCTGCACAACTCTCCAAAAATACAATGTGAAAAGCGAGCCTCAATTGGAGATAATGTACACCGGAACACCATGGAAACGAACAATCTCACGAATATAGATCTAAGCCAGCTGCTCTGAAGAATAGCTATGCACAACCGGAATGAAGTGTGCAGCCTTGGTCAATCTATCCACAATAACCTACACTACGTCAAATTTCTTTAAAGTCTGTGGGAGACCAACAACAAAATACTTGGCAATATGATCCCACTTCCACTCTGGAATCTCAGGTCTCTGAAGCAAATCGCCTGACCTCTGATGCTCGTTCTTCACCTGCTGACATTTCAAACACCGCGCCACATACTCTACTATATGTTTCTTCATTCTTCTCCACTAATAGTGCTGACTCACATTCAGATACATCTTGGTGACACCTGGATGAATGGAATACCACGAAGTATGAGCCTCCTCAAGGATAGACTCATGAAACCCATCCACATTGGGCACACATATCAGGCCCTACATCCACAACACCCAATTATCTCTAATAAAAACCTCCTTGGCATCGTCGTGCTGCATTGTGTCCTTATGGGCAAGAAAATAGGGGTTGTCATACTCACATGCTCTAATGCGCTCATACAGAGAAGACCGAGAAACCACACAAGGAAGTGTCACGCCCCAAACTCAGGGTGCGCGACCGGTGCTCAA
>AWOL01S0073716.1:0-10077 GCA_000715115.1 Nicotiana otophora | reverse complement strand
TTCTTGGAGATAGCAAAGTAGCTGTTTGGCAATCGCAGCCCCTGCTCTTCTCCCTCTTATCTTCCTCTAGCTGTATTTAGCTATTTTCCAGGTTAAGTTAGCCTTGATATTGTTCGACAGATTATAGTAGATGCTCATGACTAGTGACACCCCAATGTCGGGCTTTTCTTTTACGCACTTCTATTTGTTATTTGATTTGAGCTCCTTAAATGAAGGTTTTATGTTAAATAAAATTGAAATTATATTTAAAATGAAAATATTGGTTTGTTTTGGAAATGAGTCGGCTTGCCTAGTTCCACGATAGGCGCCATCACGACAGATTAGGTTTTTGGGTCGTGACAGTATCTTTCCATAAAACATTGATATTGTATAGGCTTTGTTGTTCCCACAATTCTGTAGCATTAGCGGTATCCCATAGTTGCAATATGTATTCCACGCGATCCATGTTTGTGCCTATCTTTAACATCTTTTCAATAGAATGAGCACAAAATGCTAATAGCATACATTGAATCCCAGTTAAACTATAGGGCATGAAGACAGTAACTTTTCCTTTCAGATGTAATATGTATTGAAGCCCTCCGCATTGTACTTTGGTAATCATACACGCAACAGCCCACACTGTCCAGCTCTTTGTAATAATGGCCATCTGCTTCGCTTAGCCTGTATTTCTTCAAAGTACAAAACCTGGGCAGTATACATTGTATGTGTTGCCCTCGTTCATTTGAAAGTACTGTACTGCTACTGATCTTTCCTTCTTTGCCTTGGCATCTTCTCAAGGTCTTTAAGTAGTTAGTAAAGGACTTTCTGGCTAAATGACATATCCCTGTAATCTTCCAACTCTACTCATTGTGAGCTAAATACATGGATTACATATGGATTTAAACGTAAAAATTAGTGGAAATTGTGGGGATTTTAGAAGAGAATCTAAAAATGGTATTTTTGAGTTTTGACCATGAAATTGGGAATAAATTATACATTTGAGTTCGTGGTGCTATGAATAATATTTATTTTGTAGGGTTTTCGAAATCCGGGTGCGTGGGACCAGGGGTTGACTTTGTTGACTTTTCATGTGGATTTTGGGAATTGTTTCTAATTGATTAAATTAAGAGTCTTTGAGTATATTTTGATTTGTTTGCACATTTTTTGACTAGTTTTAGATCGTTTGGCATTGATTTTTGGTGTTAGAGAGGCATTGGAGATGATCGTCGAATTTCAAAGCGAGGTATGTCTCCTGTCTAACCTTGTAAGAGGGAATTTATCCCGTATGTGCAATATTTGTTATGTGCTATGTGTTATGGGAGCTATGCACGTATGTGTAACATCGATAGGTAATTTTGAGTACTAGCCATTATTTATGTGTTTCGAGACGTCTCATATATTCATTTGATGTTATATAATTTGCCTCTGTGGTCCATGTCGTTTTTCGAAAAGTTTTTACGTGGAATTTTAAAAAAAAATGATTTTTGGCTTTAAAAACAACTAGAGTTGATCACGGTCAATGTTCTTGGTCAACAAACTCGGATAAGTGTTTTGACTATTCTGATAGGTTCATATGATAATTTTGGACTTGTACGCATGTTTGGTTGGGGTCCTAAGAGACCCGAGGACGTTTCGGCACGTTATGTGGAAAGTTAGAAAAAGAGTTTAAACTTTGAAAGATATTATGTTTTGATGATCGATTCATGACTTTTGATGTTGTTTTGATGATTTGAGGTAGCGAGCAAGTTTGTATGATGTTATTACATTTGTGTGCATGTTCGAGTTGGAACCCGGGGGCTCGTGTGAGCTTCGGATTGATTCCGGACCAATTTTGGCCTTGTTGAATTGTTGGTTTTTCTGCTGGTGCATTAGTGCTTCACGATTGTAAAGCAAGCCACTACCGCAATCCAGTAGGGCTAATTTGGGGCTAGGGCTGGATACACTATGTGAATGCAATGGCTTGGGGGGACTGACCTTCGCGAACGCATTAGGCCCCATGCGAACGCGTAAACTTGGGAAATGTAGGGGGAGGGCAGATGGTTCTTCATCGCGAACGTGACTCCTGGGACGCGAATGCGGAGGCTTGGTTTGAGAAATGCCTTCGCGAATGAGATAATGACTTCTCGACCATGAAGGCCAATTGGCCTGTGGGCTTCGGGAGCGTGACAGGTGCTATGCGAACGCGAACAGCACCTGACGCCTAGAGCTCGGATTAGAGATATTTGTGAAGAGATTTTTATCCCAACTTCATTAGTTGGTGCTTTTAAACTAATTTTGATGTATTTCCATAATCATCCATTGATTTTATCCTTAACTTTAGTAGTTTAAATATAAAAATTGGGGGTTTTGGGTAGAATTTAGGAATTGGGTAAAATTGAGATGTAGGCCTCGAATTGAGGTCGGATTTTAAAACAAATCACATAACCAGGCTCAGGGGTGAATGAGTAATCAGAATTTGATCCGAAACTCGGATTTTGACCAAGTGAGCTCTGGGTTGACTTTTGTTGACTTTTCAAATTTAGTTAAAGATTGAACCTTTTTCACTCGTGGGTAGTTTCTAAAGATAATTTTGAATTGTTTGAATTATATTTGGCTATATTCGATTGGTTTGGAGTCTTATTATAAAGGAAAAGCCTTGGTTGATTATTGATTTGGTTGCAGAAAGATGTAAGTGTCGTGGTTAACTTTGACTAGATAGAATTGAGACTTATTTGATCTACTTGCTACGTGAACTATGTGTGGGGATGACGTATATGCAAGGTTACAAGTATATATACGTCGTTATGGGTTAAAACATATAATTGTAATATGTCTTATTTGTACCATGTTGTTTCATTCACTATGCCTTCCATGCCTTAGTTAGACTGTTTATTCATTAATTGTCCGTGTCCGTGTTTATTGCTTATGTTAAAGTTGTTGTGATACCGAAAGTTGAGTTTGCTTATTCTAGCACCATTGTTGAGGTTGAATTATCTTCTCGCATTGTTAAAATACTTGGGTTGTTGTTGTTGCTTAGTGAGGAAGAGTGAAAAGAACGAAGGGTGTTGCCGTACCATATTTGCATATTGTTATCATTAATTGAGTGAATGTGAGGTAAAAGCACGAAGGGTGATACCGTGCATATCCATTTCTGTTATGATCATATGAGGATGAGAGTAAAAGCATGAAGGGTGATGTCGTGCACTTGCATATATTTTGATTTGGTGAGGATGAGAGTAAAAGAACGAAGGGTGATGCCATGCGAGTTTATTGATTTCATTGTTTTACTTGATATTTAGTGATGTGGATTATGACTTGATAGTTTTGTCGCCCGTGTAGGAAAGATGTTTATTTCATGGTTCCTCATTTATTGTTTTAGTCTATTGTCCCCTATACCTGCCCTTACTCCGTTGTATCACTTGACTCTTTATTTGTTATTATTTTAAGCACATATATAATGTACATGTTTATTGAAGGTGTCTTGCCTTAGCCTCGTCTCTACCTCGTCAAGGTTAGGCTCAACACTTACAGAGTACATTGGGTCGGTTGCACTCATACTACACTTCTGCACTTCTTGTGCAGATTCTAGTGTTGGCCCCAACGGTGTCTAACAGAGGCTTACTCGGATCATATCTGTTCTGGAGACTTGAGGTAAGAGTTGCACGATGTCCTTAGTCCCCTTCCTTATTTAGCTTACTGTTTACCTTGTTCCGAACAATTGTACATTGTTTCAGACTATATTTGTAGTATTCTAGCCGCTCATGTACTTGTTGTTGACGGCTAATTTTGACCCTCCCATTTAAAATTAATTTATTTATACTTAAATTTGCAATGAATGTTTTAAAAATATTTTCAATCAATAATACCTATTTTACAAAATTAATTAAGTATTAGTGGTTTTGAAATTAATAATTTAGTATTATAATTACAAAATACATCATACTTACTATTTTAAGATTATTAGAATAACTTTTACATACGTCACATAGGCTTTATAATTAATTTAATAAATTATTTCTTTATTTTTAGTTAATTAGATTATCATATTTGTTAATAATTCGAAATCAGTGTCGTAATTTAGAAGATAAGGTATTTTACAAACAATTAATTACCATAATTAGTAGTATATTTGATAATTATAATTTTTACTATATTTTATTGAAAATAATTAAGTTTATTTAAATTAATTTCAAAAGGTTTAAAAGGCTAAAAGGCCACAAATTGGCTACCATTTAAATTACTTTTGGCCCAAATTACCAAGCCCAAAGATAAATCTGACCCAGGTCCAATTCCCTTCTCTCCACCTTGGCAAACCCCGTCACCTCTTATTGGCCAATAAGATCACACCATGTCACCCGTCTCCGACACACACAAAAGAAGCACAACTGAAATAGATCGTTCGTTCCCTAGATCAATGGCCTACGATTTTGTCTCCGTATTCTATCTAATTTAATATATTCAACAGATTTAATCATAGCCGTTGGATTCTTGTGATCCAACGACCACCGAAATTCCTCATTAAAACATTAAATCAAGAATTATCAAGACCGTCGAAAGATCAACGACCCCGATCATTCCCCCTAACCTTATCCCTAAAGTTGGCTACCCAAAACCCTTACCCTTGAATCATTTCTCTCTTGACCTCGCCGCCCCTCTTTCCCCTTTCGTTCTCTCTTCTCTCATTCGCCTAAGCACATCAATCACCAGACCTTGTACAAATT
This sequence comes from Nicotiana otophora, assembly GCA_000715115.1. Classification (NCBI taxonomy): domain Eukaryota; kingdom Viridiplantae; phylum Streptophyta; class Magnoliopsida; order Solanales; family Solanaceae; genus Nicotiana; species Nicotiana otophora. Next base: position 5,398 of record AWOL01S0073716.1, on the reverse strand, counting down.
CGTGCAAAGTCATAATATTTCACTATAAATCATCTCTTCTGCCTCCCTATTCGTGAATCACGCTGTTATTTTCCTTTTTTAAATCACTAGATTTGAAATGCCCTAATTTGAAACCCTAAGCTCAAAACATCGTTGACCCGATCTCTTCATTGTTCTTTCAAATCAAACTTACAGAATCACTCATTTTGTCCCTGAGCTATGAAGCATGTTATTTTCTTTTCATTTCACCGATGGAATTTCAAAATCCCTAATTATGATATCATAGACCAAAGTGTGAAACTTTAACTCGTCTGATTCTCTTATGACCTCTCAAATTGGGGCATGCATGGAGCTTATCAGCGGTTTTATCATGAGAAATCATTACCCAAAGGTCAAACGCAGTGACGTCTAGGTTATAGAGTTGGCCCGATGGGTCTTCATCTTCAGCAATCAACCTCCCATCACTCAAGTAAAATGCAAGGCTACCTATACTCACCGCCTTCCCACTCAAGGCATCGGCCACCACATTGGCCTTCTCGGGATGATACAGAATGGTAATATCATAGTCCTTTAGCAGCTCCAACCATCTTCGATGCCTCAAATTTAGATCCTTTTGTTTGAACAAGTGCTGAAGATTCCAATGATTTGTAAATACCTCACAAGACACACCGTAGAGATAATACCTCCAAATCTTCAATGCATGAACGATGGCTACCAATTCCAAATCATGAACAAGGTAGTTCTTCTCATGAGGCTTCAACTGGCATGAAGCATAAGCAATAACTCTACACCCTGCATCAAGACACACCTAATACCAATCTGAGAAGCATCACAATACACCGTATAAGAACCTAATGCTGAAGGCAAAAATAGAACTGGAGTTGCGGTCAAGGCAATCTTGAGCTTCTAAAAGCTCTCCTCCCACTTATCCGACCACCTAAATGGAGCACCCTTGTGGGTCAACATGGTCAAAGATGCTGCAATGGACCAGAAACCCCCCACAAAGCAGCGATAATATCCAGCCAAGCCGAGAAAACTTCAAATCTCAATAGTTGAAGACGGTCTATGCTAACTCTGAAATGCCTCTATCTTCTTCAAATCCACCCTAATCCCCTCACTAGACACCACGTTCCCCAAGAAGGCCACCAAACTGAGCCAAAACTCACACTTGGAGAACTTGGCATAAAGCATCTCCTCCCTCAACCTCTGTAGTACAATCATTAAAAGTTGTGCATGCTCTTCTTAGTTACGTGAGTACACCAGGATATCATCAATAAATACTATGACAAACAAATCAAGATATGGCTAGAATACAATGTTCATCAGATGTATGAATGTTGCCGGGGCATTGGTCAGCCAAAACAACATCACAAGGAACTCATAGTGACCATAACGGGTCCTAAATGCCATCTTCAGAATATCCGAGTCCCAAATCTTCAACTGGTGATACCTAGACCTCAAATCTATCTTAGAAAACACTCTAGCTCCCTGAAGCTGGTCAAATAAGTCATTAATAGGAGATAAAGGATACTTGTTATTAATTGTAACTTTGTTCAACTGTCCAGTATAATATCATCTTTCTTTTTCACAAACAGAACCGATGCACCCAAGACGACACACTAGGCCTAATGAACCCCTTATCAAGAAGCTCATGAAACTGTTCTTTCAATTCCTTCAACTCTGCTAGTGCCATATGGTATGGAGGAATAGAAATGGGCTGAGTACCCGGCACCAAGTCAATACCAAAATCAATGTTCCTGTCGGGTGGCATACCTGGCAGGTCTGCAAGAAATACATCCGGAAAGTCTCGCACTACCGAAACAGAATCAATAGTAGGAGTATGAGCATCAACGTCTCTCATAAAAGCCAAATATGACAAACACCTGTTTCCCAACCATCCATTAGGCCTTTAGATATGAAATTACCCTAATGGGAACATGGTCCAGAGAACCTCTCCACTCGATCCTAGGTAACCTCGGCATTGCCAACTTCACTCTCATAACAATCCAGAATAACACGACATGGGGACAACCAATCCATGCCTAGAATACCGTTAAAATCAACTATACTAAGAAATAAGAGATCGACTCTAGTTTCCAATATCCCAATGGTCACCACACACGATAGATACACATGGTACACAACAATAGAATCGCCAACATAGATACATAAACAAGTGAAACTATGAACTCACAGGGCATATCCCAGTAGCAAGCAAAATATGATGATACATACGAATAAGTGGAACCAGGATCAAATAATATAGAAGCATACATGTGGAATACTGAGGCAATATGTGTGGTCACTGCGTCTGAAGCAACGGCCTTTGGCTTGGCAGGGAAGGCAAACATCGAGCATGACCACCACCTGATCGGCCTCCCCCTAGGGCGACCTCTAGCTGCCTGAGCCCCACCCTGAGCTGGTTGAGTGGGTGGTGAAGTAACTGGTTTGGAATTCGCAGCCTGACTCCTCTGCATACTGGACCACCCAAAAGACGGGAACAATACCTCTTCACACGACCAAACTCTCCATACTCAAATCAACCCTGCTCTGACAATGGCAGCAAGTACTGAAGCGGACCCCAAGAACCAGAATAGCTGCTAGAGGGACCTGACATAAATGAACCCTGAACTAATGTAGCACGAGATGAACTCTGAGCTGGCAGGGCACTGAGAGATGACAAATTTGGACGAGCGGTGTATGAACCATGGCTAGAAGGTGCATCACGATGAACTAGACGAGCCATCTAAGCGGGCCTATAAGGACAACCCCTGTTGTGGTGGGTCTGTCCTCCAGAAGAAATTCCGCTAAAACCACCCGAACCACGAGGACTCTTGGCCTCCCTCTCCCCACTCTCTTGACCATGGACCTACTCTAGCCATCGAGCAATATCAACCACCTCGTCGAACCTAGAACCTCAAGTAATCTCCCGAGTCATTACAAAACATAGTCCATAGTTGAGGCCATCAATGAATCTCCAAATCCTCTCCCTATTTGTGGGAACTAACTAGATCGCGTGGCGAGCCAACTCTAAAAATCTCATCTTATACTGGGTCATGGATATACCCTCCTGGCAAAGCTTCTCAAACTGCCTACGCAACTCCTCCCTACTGGTCTATGGAACAAACATCTCCAAGAAGAGAACGAAGAACTCATGCCACGTAAGTGGTGCAACACCTAATGGCCTGCTCAACTCATATGCTTCCCACCATCTGAAGGCTGCCCCGATAGCTGAAAAGTAGTAAATGAAACTTCACTAGTCTCTAGAATACCCACCTTGCGAAGAATCAACTAGCACCTGTCCAAGAAGTCATGAGCATCCTCCAACTCAGCCCCACTGAAGGATAGAGGCCTGAGACTCCCAAACCTCTCTAGCATCTTCTACTCCTCGTCACTAATAGGGCAACCTACCTGGGCTTGAGCAACTGCAACCGGTTGGGTTGGTAGTACCCCTGGTGTCTGAAGTCCCTTTACCACCTGCTTTGGAGTACGGATGGCGGGAGTCTGAGCACCTCCCCCGACCTGAGAAGTTGTTGGCGTGACCGAAACTGAAACCGCCTGAGCAAGACAAGTGCATATCATTAAAATCTAGGTCAGAGTCTCCTGAAGGCCTGGAATCACAATGGGCACAACCGGTGCCTGAGCTAGTCGCACCGGCTCAACCACATCTCGAATCTGCTCCTGAACTAGAGCAACTGGTGGGCCTACAGGTGCTGCTCTAGTTGCTGCTCTACCGCGGCCCTGGCCTCTCATTGCCCTAGTTGGTGGTATTGGTGGTCGTCCGCCTGATCAGGTAGCATGTGTCATCACCATTTATGAGAGAATAGAATAAAAGAAGTTTAGTTTTCAAAATCAACAAATCCGCATGACAAGAATACAAGAAAGTAAAGTTTTTCTAAGGGTTCGATAGCCTCTCGAAGATAAGTAAAGACGTCTCCGTACCGATCCGCTAGACTCTACTAAACCTGCTCATGACTCGCGAGACCTATGTAACCTAGGCTCTGATACCAACTTGTCACGACCCAAAATCTCACATGTCATGATGGCTCCTATCGCAATACTAGGCAAGCCGACAATCACAAATAACCACGCATCTTTAAATTGAAAACATAATGAAATAAGCTTACTAGTGAAAATCTCATAAATAAATGATAAGAAAATACCACGACTCAATACAAAATCCCCCAAAATTCGGGTGTCACTGAGTACATGAGCATCTAAAATTATGACTATGAAATTAATCAAACACTTAGAATGCGAAAATAGTTAGAGAGTAGTAATCAATGAGAGAAAGCACTAGGGTTGCTCATCCTTAGTGTATGTTATGCTATGTGAATAGATGTATTCGATTCCAATCAATCAAACATGTGTTATGACAACAATATCAATAATAACAACTTAGTATTTTCCAACACTAAGAGGTTTTTACTCACAAATGCCTTTCCAAGCTATTTAGAGCTCTATGCATACAATTGTTAATTCCCAAGTAAGAATCCCCCTATTCCTAGTTTGATTCCATTAATTAAGATGCGATTGAATCCTTAATCTACCCAATTCCTTGCTAATTTCTTTATACCTAAACTCGGTTCTACTTTTCCAAGTTAGAACTAAGTGTGATAGGCGTTAATTTAGTGTTTGCAACCACCCAATTATACAAGAAAATATGGAGAAATTAGATAACACAATATTTAATCAAAGACGAATCTATATTAATAACCCATAGTCATAACACCACTACGGATTCACAACCCTAGCTAATGAGTTTAGCTAGACATGACAATAGAAGAAACAATAAAATTATCCTTTAATCCTATCATCGATACTAATAGAGAAGAAGAAGATTGAGAAACCGTGATGTCACTTGTTAACCCTTAGGAAATGTCACAATAGCTCGTAATAGGACTAAGCTTGGGTTGAAGTAGTGATGAACTAAGAAAGGTATAGTCCAAATCTATATTATAACAGTATAGATATGACAGGAAAAATGACAATAATATCTTAGAGATAACTCATAATCAGTTAGTATAAGAATGTAGACATGCTTTCAAGTTAGCAGTTTAATCTCAACACAGATAAAATATGCCAAGTCTAACTGATATGAGGAATGCTACATCTTTATATCTAAATGTCAATGTGCATGTATGTCACATGTAATGCATCACAATGATGGCCTCACGTACTCCCACTTTCAGACTACTCAATTTTACTGTCTCAACTCTCACTCATCACACTCAGTCACTCAGCATTGTATGGTACCTGCGCTCACTGTTGGTATATCAGACTCCGGAGGGGCATATCTTGCCCAAGCGCTAATAAAACCTGCTGCAGCGTGCAACCCAATCCCATCATGAATCAATAAAACCCGATGCGGCGTGCAGCCCAATCCCAACAATATCACTCACAATCAGGCCCTCGGCCT
>AWOL01S0073714.1:0-13936 GCA_000715115.1 Nicotiana otophora | reverse complement strand
TGTGGACGGTCTATGAACGCATAGGTACATTATGTTATGAAATCCTGTGGACGGTCTATGAATGCATAGGTACATTGTGATATGAATTCCTGTGGATGATCTATGAAATGCACAGGTGAATTATGTAAGTAAACACTGTGAACGGTCTATGAAACACACAGGTGTATTATATAAGTAAACACTGTGAACATTCTATGAAACACACAGGTGTATTATGTAAGTAAACACTGTGTACGGTCTATGAAATGCACAGGTGTATTGTGTAAGTAAACACTGTGAACGGTCTATGAAACGCACAGGCGTATTGTGCAAGTAAACACTGTGAACGGTCTATGAAACGCACAGGCGTATTGTATAAGTAAACACTGTGAACGGTCTATGAACGCACAAGTGTATCGTATGGCATATGTGAATCCTATGAATGGTCTATGAAACGTATAGGTGTATTGTGTATGGAATCCTATGAACGATCTATGCAACGTATAGGTGTATTGTGTATGGAATCCTATGAACGGTCTATGAAACGCATAGGTGTATAATATGATATGTGAACACTAGGGACGGTCTATGAAATGCATAGGGGTAAGATAAGGGAGGGATATGGACGGTCAAGTAAGACGCATTGTCGACGCAGACATTATGAGTCATTTTCATTCGCCTTGTTTGTACATGTTTTTCGATTACTTTATATTATATGTTCCGCGTATAGATCATATGGCTCAGTTGACAGAAACCCTCCACAAATTGGCGATAATATCTGGCCAAACCAAGAAAACTCCGTATCTCAGTAGCTGAAAACGGTTTGGACCAACTATGAACTGCCTCAATCTTCTTCGGATCTACCTTGATCCCCTCAATGGACACCACATGCCCTAAGAACGCCACAAAATTAAGCCAAAACTCACACTTGGAGAATTTAACATAAAGCTTCTTCTCCCTCAAGGTCTTTAGTACAATCCTCAGATGCTGCTCAAGCTCCTCGTGGCTGTGTGAGTACACCAGTATATCATCAATGAATACTATGACAAAAGAATCAAGATATGGCTAGAATACACTATTCATCAGGTGCATTGTCACGACCTAATTTATCCCTCAGTGAGTTTTTGTGACCTAGTCTCTATGACTAGGTAAGTCTAACACTTTGCAGAAATAAGATAAAAACTTGAACATAAACCACTAATAGTAACAAATATCTAATAAGCAACTGAATGTCACTCCGCATATACAATTATCACCTTTGAAATGTACCAAATAATTCCCAAAACCTAGAAACCTGCAAGTCACAAGCTACTAAGAAGTCTTAACTGTTCTATACATCATTTCTACAGAAAGAGGAAACTAATGAACATAGGGGGATAGAGGGGGACTCCGAGGATTTGCGGGCGCGGGCAGATGTACCTTGAAGTCTCCAATAAGCAGCAGCCATTGCAACTAGTGATGATGCTGGTAAGATGAACCTAGATTTGCACACGAAACACATGTGCAGGAAAGGGCGTGAGTACACCACAACGGTACCCAGTAAGTGCCAAGCCTAACCTTGGTCGAGTAGTGACGAGATCAGGTCAGGACCCTACTGGTATAAATATAATGAAATAAGACAAAATGAAATATCGCAGTAAAACTAAATATGGAAATCTAACACAAATAGAATCAATGAAAGACAACAGCTCAGAACACGGTGATAACAACAGGGAATCTCCCGAGATACCATCCTGTAGTCCCAATTGTAAACTTGCAGGGGGATCTCCCGGAATACCGTTCCGTAGTCCCAAAGTAAATATGCAGTACAGGGGGATCTCCCGGAATACCGTTCCGTAATCCCAAAATAAATATGCAGCGCAACCCACCGAAATAAAAGTTAGAGCAAGAAATCCTACAGTTTAGACTAAGTTCAAGTCAAGGAAAGTAGGTAATTTCACTAAACATACTGCACAGATTTCAAATAGGCAGTTAAACAAGTAGGCATGCTATTCTAGTCTAAACATAATATTTACATATACTAGTGTGCTTCAATTAAGGAAAAAACAAGTTATGACTTAGTGAAAAATGGAGTTTTACAACAAATAGCCTGTGTACGTACTCGTCACGTCACGTACACGGTGCTCACATATCAAACAATACCAAATCCTAAGGGGAGTTCCCCCACACAAGGTTAGGCAAGCCACTTACCTCAAACCAAGCGCAATCAATCCGTAACAATGCTCTTTCCACGAATATTCGGCTCTGAATGGCCCAAATCTAGCCAAAATCAGTTACATACGATAAATAGAACTATAAGAATTAATCTAATTAACGAAATCAAAGCTAAAGCAAGAAATTAGAAAATTACCCTAAAAAGCCTCCCCGGGCCCACGTCTCGGAATCGAGTAAAAGTCACCAATTATGAACACCCATTCACTCACGAGTTCACTCGTACCAAAATTATCCAAATCTGATGTCTAAATCCCACTCAAAACCTAGATATTTGGTTGGGAACTTTTCCCCCATTCTCCCAACTTTCTACTTAAATTCCTTAATTATATGAAGAAAACAACAATAGATTAATGAAATATGATCAAAATCAAGTTAGGAATCGTTACCCCAAAGCTCTCTCTGAAAATCCCTCAAAGAATCGCCAATTTTCTAGCTCACAAGTTCAAAAATGGTGAAATGAATCAAACCCTCGAATGTTTCCCTTTTCAGCCTAGCAAATTCGCTCATGCGACCTATTCATCTCAGCTGCGGCACCGCACCTGCGGAAAATCCATCGCAGGTGCTGAAATAACTTAAGGGACCTGGGACCGCTTCTGCGAGAAAGTGGCCGCACCTACGCGTGCGCACCTGCGGAAACTGGTCCGTTTCTGCGGTCTCTCTTCGCACTTGCGCCCCAGGGTCGCATCTACGGGCATCACAGATGCCGAATATTACCTCGCACCTGTGATCCCTGATCTCCTCCTTCCAAACTACTTTTGCGCCTGATCTTCCGCGCGTGCGAGTCCTCACCTACGGTTCCCCAACCACAGATGCGAAAACACCAGCAACCAGAAATCTTGAGCAATTACATAAGTCCAAATTTCAACCCGTTGAGCATCCGAAACACACCCGAGGCCCCCGGGACCTCAACCAAACATACCAACCAATCCTAAAACACCATATAAACTTATTCGAGCCTTCAAACCACATCAAACAACGCTAAAATCACAAATTATCCTCTGATTCAAACTTAAAGAACTTAGAATTTTGCAAATTAGACAACCGATGGCCAAACCTATCAAACCACGTTCGATTGACCTCAAATTTCGCACACAAGTCATATTCAACACTACGGACCTACTCCAACTTCCAGAATCGGAATCCAACCCCGATATCAAAAATTCCACTACAGGCCCAAAACTCCAAAAATTCGACTTTCGCCATTTCAAGCCTAAATGAGTTACGGACCTCCAAAACACAATCCGGACACGCCCCTATGCCTAAAATCACACAACGAAGCTAACGGAATCGACGAAATTCTATTCCGAAGTCGTCTTCACCCAGTTTCGAATACGGCGCCAATCGTAAGGCTTAAACCTCCATTTAGGGACTAAGTATCCCAAAACACTCCAAAAACCAAAACGAAACCTCCCGACAAGTCACAATAGCAGAAATAGATATGGGAGAAGCATTTAATTGAGGATCGGGGCTATAACTCTAAAAATGACCGGTCGGGTTGTTACATCCTCTCCCTCTAAAAACAATCGTTCGTTCTCGAATGAGTATAGAGACATACCTGAAGCTGTGAAAAGATGAGGATAACGGCTGCGCATATCCTCAACCGGCTGGCTCCGCCACTGAACCTTTACTGATGCAATGTTCTTTGATCTCAGATTCCAAACCTGCCTATCCAAAATAGCCACTGGCTCCTCAACGTATGATAGATCCTTGTCCAACTAGACTGATCTAAAATCTAACACATGAGACGGATCGTCATGATACCTCCGGAGCATCGAAATATGAAATACCGGATGAACCCCTGCTAGGCTGGGAGGTAAGGCCAGCTCATAAGCAACATCCGCAACTCGCCGCAACACCTCAAAGGGGCCAATAAACCTTGGGCTCAGCTTGCCCCTCTTTCCGAACCTCATAATGCCATTCATAGGCGAAACCTGAAGCAGGACCCGCTCTCCAACCATGAATGCAACATCGCTAACTTTTCGATCCCTATAGATCTTATGTCTGGGCTGGGCTGTGTGAAGTGTGTCCTGAATCACCTTCACCTTCATCAAGGCATCCTAAACAAAGTCCGTACCCAATAATTTGGCCTCGCCGGCTCGAACCAACCCACTCGGGATCGACACCGCCTACCATACAGATCCTCATACGGTGCCATATGAATGCTGGACTGATAACTGTTGTTGTAGGCAAACTCCACAAGTGGCAAGAACTCCCAAGAACCTCCAAACTCCATCACACACACATGGAGCATATCCTCAAGAATCTGAATAGTGCGTTCGGACTGCCCATCCATCTGAGGGTGAAAAGTAATGCTCAACTCCATCTGAGTACCCAACTCCTGTGGTACGCCTCTCCAGAACTGTGATGTAAACTGCGTGCCCTGGTCAGAGATGATAGATACCGGTACGCCATGAAGTCTGACAATCTCACGAATTAAATTCAAGCCAGCTGCTCGGAAGAAAGGTAGTCATCATAGGAATGAAATGAGCTGACTAGGTCAGCCTGTCCACAATCACCCAAACTGCATCAAACCTCTGCTGAGTCCGTAGGAGTCCAACAATGAAGTCCATAGTGATCTGCTCCCATTTCCACTCCGGAATCTCTATCTTCTGAAACAACCCACCCAGTCACGGATGCTCATACCTCACCTGCTGGCGATTTAGATATCTAGACACATACTCTACTATGTCCTTCTTCATCCTCCTCCACCAATAATGCTGCCTCAGGTCCTGATACATCTTTGCGTCACCCGGAAGAATGGAGTATCGTGAGCTGTGAGCCTCCTGGAAAATCATCTCACGCAAACCATCCACATTGGGCATACATAAGCTGCCCTGCATCCTCAATGCACCATCCTCCCCAATAGTGACCTCCTTAGCATCACTGTGCTAGACCGTGTCCTTAAGGACAAGCAGATGGGGGTCACCATACTAATGCTCCCTGATACAATCATAAAGAGAATACCGAGAGACCACACAAGCCAATACTCAACTCGGCTTAGAACTATCCAACCTCACAAACTGGCTGGCTAAGGCTTGAACATCAAATGCCATAGGCCTCTATGTTGCTGGTAGATATGCTAAACTCTCTAAACTCTCTGCCCGAAGACTCAAAGCATCGGCCACCATATTGGCCTTCCCGGGATGGTATAAAATCGTAATGTCATAATCCTTAAGCAGCTCTAACCACCTCCTCTGATGCAAATTAAGATCCTTTTACTTGAACAGATGCTGCAAACTCCGGTAATCAGTGTAGATCTCACAAGGAACGCCGTACATATAGTGGCTCCAAATCTTCAAGGCATGAACAATAGCTGCTAGCTCAAGGTCATGGATAGGATAGTTCTTGTCATGCACCTTCATCTGTCTGGACACGTAGGCAATCACCCTATGGTCCTGCATTAACACCACGCCGAGGCCAACTCGCGACGCATCATAATAAACTGTATAAGGCCCCAAACCTGAAGGAAATACCAATACTGGGGTTGCAGTCAAAGCTATCTTGAGCTTCTGAAAGCTCTCCTCACACCCCTCTGTCCACCTGAATGGAGCACCCTTCTGGTTCAGCCTGGTCATAGGTGTTGCAATAGAAGCAAATCCCTCAACAAACCGACGGTAATATCCCGCAAAACCAAGGAAGCTCCGGATCTCTGTCGCTGAGAACTGTCTGGGCCAAATCTACACTGCTTCCACCTTCTTCGAATCCACCCTGATCCCCTCACTCGCCATAATATGACCCAAGAATGCCACGGAATCTAACCAGAACTCACATTTTGAGAACTTTGCATAAAACTTCTTTTCTCTCAAAGTCTGAAGCACTGTCCTCAAGTGCTGCTCATGATCCTCCCGAGTTCGAGAATATACTAGAATGTCATCAATGAATACGGTGATGAAAGAATCAATATAGGGACGGAACACACTATGCATCAAGTGCATAAAGACAGTTGGGGCATTGGTCAGCCCAAATGACATCACAAGGAACTCGTAATGTCCATACCAAGTCTTGAAAGTAGTCTTCGGGATATATGGCTCCCGAATCTTCAATTGATGATAACCTAATGGCAAGTCAATTTTGGAAAACACTTTGGCACTCTGTAACGGATCAAATAGGTCATCAATAAGAGGCAAAGGATACGTCTTCTTCACTGTGACTTTGTTCAACTGGCGATAATCAATACACATACGCATAGAGCCGTTCTTTTTCTTCACAAACAAGACAGGAGCACCCGAAGGTGACACACTGGACCGAATGAAGCCCTTATCAAAAAACTCCTACAACTGCTCCTTCAACTCTTTCAAATTAGGAGGAGCCATACGGTATGGAGGAATAGAGATGGGCTGAGTGCCCAGCAATAAATCAATGTCGAAATCAATATCTCTGTCAGGCGGCATGCTCGGAAGATCAGCTGGAAACACATCTGGGAAATCCCTCACTGCTGGAATTGACTTAATTTTAGGGGTATCAATACTGACTTCTCTCACATAAGCTAAATACGCGTAGCACCCCTTCTCAACCATTCGTTGGGCCTTAAGAAATGAAATAACTCTGCGGGGAGTATACTCTAAGGTACCTTTCCACTCTAATCGTGGTAAGCCTGGCATAGCCAGTGTCACGGTCTTAGCGTGACAATCAAGAATAGCATAATGGGCGACAACTAGTCCATGCCCAAGATAACATCAAAATCTACCATGTTGAGTAATAATAAGTTGGCTCTGGTCTCAAAACCACTAAGAGCAATCAAACACGACCGATACACACGGTCCACAACAAGAGAATCTCCCACAGGAGTAGACACATAGACAGGGAAACTCAAAGAATCCCGAGATACGCCCAATTGTGGGGCAAAATAAGAGGACACATATGAATACATATAGCCTGGGTCAAATAATACATACACATCTCTATGACAGACTGGAACAATACCCGTAATGACAGATTCAGAAGCAAATACCTCTGTACGAGCTGGAAAAGCATAATACCAGGCCTGGCCTCCCCCTCTAGGGCGACCTCGACCTCCCCGGCCTCCACCTTGAGCTGGCTGAGCAGGTGGAGCAGTAGCTGGTGCTGGAATCATAGCCTGAGGACTCGGTGGAGCACGTGATGGCTGAGAAGTCTGTGGAGGTGCAACCCTCCTAAGTCTGGGGCAATCCCTCACCATATGGCAGGTGTTGCCATACTCAAAACAACCCTTCACAGGGCATGGCTGTTGTGACTGACTCGGGCCAGGTCTGCTGGACTGGCCACTAAAAGTACCTCGAGCATGAGGTACACTAGATACTGGCGGTGCATAGTAAGGCTCGTGGGGCCTAGAAGGGGCTGGAATACCACTAGCAGCTGGAAGAGCTGAATTAACGGGGCGACCCACACAACCCCTACCATGGCGAGCTACTGGGGCACGAGCTCCAAAATAAGAACCAGTCTCTCGAGACCTCTTAGCCTCTCTCTCCTCTTGGTCCCAGTCAAGCATTCCCTCCAATCGCCTAGCAATACTCACAACCTGTTGGTAAGGAATATCCATCTCCAGCTCCCTGCCCATAATAATCCTGATACTGGGGTGGAGTCCCTCAATAAATCGTCGAAACCTCTCTCAAACTGTGGCTACCAAGGCCGGTGCACGTCGAGCTAAATCACTGAAGTAGCCTACATACCCTGGCAGAGTCATAGCACCCTGGCGCAGCTGCTCAAACTCCACGTGCCATGAGTCCCTGAGGCTCTAAGGGACATACTCTCGCAAAAACATATCCAAGAACTGAGCCTATGTAAGTGAAGCTGCCTCATCCGGACTACTCAACTCATAAGCACGCCACCACTGATAGGCTGCTCTTCTAAGCTGGAAAGTGGTAAAAGAAACCCCACTCATCTCCACTACGCCCATAGTACGAAGAATACGATGACACTCCTCCAGAAAACCCTGAGCATCATCTGTAGCGAATCCACTGAACGTAGGTGGGTGGTACTTCTGGTACCTCTCAAGTCTGAGCTGCTCCACCTCAGAAGTGGCTGTCCTAGTCTCATACTGAACCGGGGCTACCGGCATAATAGGAATGAACTCTAGGGCCTGATCAACCTGGACCCTCTGCTCAGGAGTGTGGGCTATGGGAGTTTGTGCCCCTCCCCCGGCATGAGATTTGGTGGGAGCTAACGGTATCAATCCAGCCTGAGCTAAGGTGTTGAACATGCTCATGAACTGGGCTAGAGTCTTCTGGAGGGCTGGTGCAGCAATAAGAACCTCCGGTGTCTGCTCTCCAGCTGGAACTGTTGGGGGCTCCTCCATCGTAGCTCGCGTGGGTGCTCTGGCTGCACTGTGTGGCCGTACTCTACCCAGGCCCCGGCCTTTGGTAGCTATAGCAGGGGGCGCGGGTGCCTGGTCGTCAGATCCTCCGGTACAGGTCCTCACCATCTGTGAGAAAGAATAGAATAGAGAATTTTTAGAATTCGATACCAATAACTCGCACGATAAGGAATCAAAAGAAGTATGTTTGTTCCTAACAGTTTCATAGGCTACCGAAGATAAGTACAGCCGTCTCCATACCGATCCGGGAGACTCTAATAAATCAGCTTATGACTCACGACTCCTATGAACCTAGAGCTCTGATACCAACTTGTCACAACCCAATTTATCCCTACGTGAGTTGTCGTGATGATACCTAGTCTCTACGACTAGGTAAGCCTACCACTTTGCATAAATGAGATAAAAACATGAACATAAACCACTAACAGTAACAAATATCTAATAAGCAATTGAATGTCACTCATCATATACAATTATCACCTTTGAAATGTACCACACAATTCCAAAAACCCGGAAACCCGCAAGTCACAAGTTACTAAGAAGTCTTAATTGTTCTATACATCATTTCTGCAGAAAGAGGAAAAATAAAATGAACATAAGAAGATAGAGGGGGACTCCGAGGATCTGCGAGTGCGAGTAGATGTACCTTAAAGTATCCAATAAGCAGCAGCGACTGCAACTAGTGATGAGGCTGGTAAGATGAACCTGGATCTGCACACGAAAACCATGTATAGGAAAGGGCGTGAGTACACCACAATGGTACCCATAAGTGCCAAGCCTAACCTCGGTCGAGTACTGACGAGATCAGGTCAGGGCCCTACTGGTATAAATATAATGAATTAAGGTAGAATGAAATATCGCAGTAAAACTAAATACGGAAATCTAAAAGGAATAGAATCAATGAAAGACAATAGCTCAGAACACAGTGATAACAATAGGGAATCTCCCGAGATACCGTCTCGTAGTACCAAACGTAAATGTGCAGGGGGATCTCCCGAAATACCGTTCCGTAGTCCCAAAATAAATATGCAGAACAGGGGGATCTCCCGAAATACCGTTCCGTAGTCCCAAAGTAAATATGCAATACAAGGGGATCTCCTAGAATACCGTTCCGTAGTCCCAAAATAAATATGCAGCGCAACCCACCGAAAAAATAGTTTCAGAAAGAAATCCTATAGTTTAGACTAAGTTAAAGTCATGGAAAGCAGTTAATTTCACTAAACATACTGCACAGAGTTCAAATAGGCAGTTAAACAAGTAGGCATGCTATTCTAGTCTAAACAGGATATTTACATATACTAGTGTGTTTCAATTAACGAGAAAACAAGTTATGACTTAGTGAAAACTGAGTTTTACAACAAATAGCATGTGTACGTACTCGTCACCTCACGTACACGGCGCTCACATATCAAACAGTACCAAATCCTAGGGAGAGTTCCCCCACACAAGGTTAGGCAAGCCACTTACCTCAAACCAAGCACAATCAATCCGTAACAATGCTCTTTCCACGAATATCCGGCTCTGAATGGCCCAAATCTAGCCAACATTAATTACATACCATAAATACAACTATAAGAATTAATCTAATTAACGAAATCAAAGCTAAAGCAAGAAATTGGAAAATCGCCGTAAAAAGCCTCCCCGGGCCCACATCTCGAAATCGAGTAAAAGTCACCAATTATGAACTCCCATTCACTCACGAGTACACTCGTACCAAAATTATCCAAATCCGATGTATAAATCCCACTAAAAACCCAAATATTCGGTTGGGAACTTTTCCCCCATTCTCCCAACTTTCTCACTCAAATTCCTTAATTAAATGAAGAAAACAACAATAGATTAATGAAATATGATCAAAATCAAGTTAGAAATCGTTACCCCAAAGCTCTCTCTGAAAATCCCTCAAAGAATCGCCAATTTTCGAGCTCACAAGTCCAAAAATGGTGAAATGAATCAAACCCTCGAATTTTTCCCCTTTCTGCACAGCAAATTCGCTCCTGCGACCTATTCATCTCACCTGTGGCACCGCACCTGCGGAAAATCCATCGCAGGTGCTGAAATACCTTAAGGGACCTGGGATCGCTTCTGCGAGAAAGTGACCGCACCTGCGCGTGCGCACCTATGGAAACTGGTCCGCTTCTGCGGTCTCTCTTCGCACCTGCGCTCCAGGGTCGCATCTGCGGACATCGCAGATGAGGAATATTACCTCGCACCTGCAATCCCTGAGCTCCTCCTTTCAACTACTTTTGTGCCTGATATTCCGCACATGCGAGTCCTCACCTACGGTTCCCCAACCACAGATGCGAAAACACCAACAACCAGAAATCTTCAGCAATTGCATAAGTCCAAATTGCAACCCGTTGAGCATCCGAAACACACCCGAGGCCCCTAGGACCTCAACCAAACATACCAAACAATCGTAAAACACCATACAAACTTAGTCGAGCCTTCAAACCATATCAAACAATGCTAAAATCATGAATCATCCTACGATTCAAACTTAAAGAACTTAGAATTTTCCAAATTCGACAACTGATATCAAAACCTATCAAACCATATCCGATTGACCTCAAATTTTGCAAAAAAGTCATATTCAACACTAAGAACCTACTCCAACTTGCAGAATCAGAATCCGACCCCGATATCAAAAATTCAATTACCGGCCCAAAACTCCAAAAATTAGACTTTCGCCATTTCAAGCCTAAATGAGCTACGGACCTCCAAAACACAATCCGGACATGCCCCTAAGTCCAAAATCACACAACAAAGCTAACGTAATCGACGAAATTCCATTTCGAAGTCGTTTTCACCCAGTTCTAACTACAGTGCCAATCCTAAGGCTTAAACCTCCATTTATTTACTAAGTATCCCAAAACACTCCAAAAACCAAAATAAAACCTCCCGACTAGTCACAATAGCAGAAATAGATATGGGAAAAGCAGTTAATAGGGGATCGGGGCTATAACTCTAAAAATGACTAGACGGGTTGTTACATGCATAAATGTTGTTGGGGCATTGGTCAACCCAAAACACATCACAAGAAACTCGTAGTGACCATAGTTGGTCCCGAATGCCATCTTCAAAATATCATAATCCTGAATCTTTAACTCGTAATACCCAAACCTCAAATCAATCTTTGAAAACACTTTATCTCCATAAAGTTGGTCAAAAAAGTAATCAATATGTGGTAAAGAATACTTGTTCTAAATTGTAAATTTGTTCAACTGCTTGTAATCAATGCACATTCGCATAATACCATCCTACTTCTTCACAAATAGAACTGGTGCACCCCCAAGGTGACACACTAGGCCTGATGAATCTCTTATCAAGTAGCTCCTGAACTTGTTCTTTCAGTTCTTTTAACTATGTTGGTGCCATACGATATAGTGGAATAGAGATGGGATGAGTGCCTGGCACCAGATCAATACCAAAATCAATGCCCTTGTCGAGTAGCATGCCAAATAGGTCTACAGGAAACACATCTGGAAAGTCTCTCATTACCGGAACTGACTCAATGGTAGGAGTACCAACACCAATATCCCTCACAAAGGCCAAATATGCTAGACATCCTTTCCTAACCATCTGTTGGGTCTTCAAATATGAAATCACTCTACTGGGAACATAGTCCAGAAAACCTCTCCACTATACCTTAGGCAATCCCAGCATCGCCAATGTCACGGTCTTATCATGACAATCCAGAATAGAGTGACATGGTGACAGCCAATCCATGCCTATAACTACATCAAAATCAACCATGATAAGAAGTAAAAGATCAACTCTCATACCTAATCCTCCAATAGTCACCATACACGACCGATACACACAGTCCATAATGATAGAATCACCTACCAATATAGATACATGAACAAGCATAACTAAGGAATCATGGGGCATATCCAAATAACGAGAAACGTAAGATGATACATATGAATAAGTAGAACCAAGGTCAAATAATACTGAAGCATCCTTGTGGCATACTGAAACAATACATATGATCACGGCATCGGAAGTAAATACCTTTGTCCTGGCTAGAATGTGTAGCAATGGGCTTGACCACCATTTGATCGACCTCCCTCTCTAGGGTGGCCTCGAGGTAACAAAGCCCTACCCCGAGCAGGTTGTACGGGTGGTGTAGCTGCTGGTGCTTACATCATAGGCTGAGAACTCTATTGTGGAACTCTACCCAACAGTTTGGGACAATCCCTCTTGAGATGACTCAAGTCCCTACACTCAAAACAACCCCTCCTCTGACGGAGCTACTGACCCTGATGATCTGAATAGCTGCTTGTGGAACCCTGTACATATGAAGCATGATAAGAACTCTGTGCCGACAATGCACTGAAAGATGTGCAGAAGCATAGTATGAGTACACCATAATGGTACCCCAGTAAGTGCCAAGCCTAATATCGGTAGAGTAGTGACACGGTCAGGTCAAGGCCCTACTGAATAGATAAGAAGCTGAACAGGTATATAATAGTGAAATAATGATAGCGATAGAAATGAGACAATAAAGAAATACACCGAGATTAGCTACACTCAACAAAGGCAATGTCATGCCCCAAACTTGAAGAGGTGTGGCCGGCACCCGGTGACATACTCGGCCTGAGCGTACCACTCTGTAACTGTGAACTCTAGAGGGGTAACCCTCAACTTAGGCCGATGAGGCCATATTCTGAATCATCTAACAATAATGTCTCCAACCAGCAATACCAAACTAAACATCTACATATGGTTGGTAAAGCCACAATACTGATATACAAAATGTACACGACTCGTCTACAAGCCTCTAGGAATAACTGAATTGTATGATGGTTGGGACAGGGCCTCGACCTACCTATCAAACCTGTATATATAAAATGGATTCCAAGGTATAAACCTGGTAATTCCGAGGAAGTGGAGATTACCAACCAAGATGATGTTTGACTTTGTCTACTGGGAAGGTCTATCCAGCTGTCTATCAGGACCTGCATGCATGAAATGCAGCGCCCCCAGCAAAAGGGACGTCGGTACGAAAAAATGTACCAAGTATGTAAGGCAACATGATAACTGAAATCTGAAAATGAACTGATAATATAATAACTGAAAGTACCTGGGAGTCAAATATAATTTGAAGATATGCTTACCTGCTGATACTGACTCATCTCTCTCAATATAGTAAGTAAAATAGTTGTCCGGCCCTATAAGGCTTGGTATGTGTAACTGCTCTGCCATAGTAGGCTCGCTCATAGGGGCTCAGCCATACTAGGATCTGTATCTCAGTCATTTTGGGCTTGCTCATAGGCGCTCGGCCACAGTAGGCTCGGTATATAACTTACCATCTGATCAGAGGTTACCCAATAGGGGCCTGCCCACCGATTATACCTCGATGGTGGTGAAAATACTGTAATACTCTCTCTCTCTCTCTCTATATATATATATATATATATATATATATATATATATATACACACA